>JAGFNQ010001121.1:97900-137868 GCA_024364735.1 Boesenbergia rotunda
AATATAGCGGATCCTTTAACTAAAGCCTTGCCTCAAAACAAGTTTGAGGGTCATGTTAGAGCCTATGGTATTGGATACCGTAGCGATTGGCATTAGACCAAGTGCGAGTTTGTTAGTGATATGAGAGAAGTGTCCTAAGGCAATCGCCTTATGATGTAAACATTTATTTTTAATAAATGATAATTCACTATTTGAGTATACATGTTTTTGTGTATTTGATTGGGATCTTAAACTCATCTACTGAATGTCCGCAATACAATCACAGCATAGAGAATTTGTGATGGGATCACAACTAGTGATTATCTCTAATGTGCAATTGTGAAGTATTGAAATTATCCCTAGTCGATGAATTGATAAAAATGGACACTATCAATTCTGTTGAGACTAGCATGGGTTATTCTCTAATCAGCTGATTCTCACTAGCTGGTGACATTGGGATGTCCGGAGATAAACATGGATGCTAGTTAAGGGAACTAGTTCATTGGAGTGATTGGCTGTAAGACTTCATATGGGAATCTACATGTAGATATGTCAATGAAGATCTTACTGCGGCTTAAGTGCGATGTTCCTTTGACTTGCGGTGTTCAAGTCATCTTGGTCATGGAGACTTATACTTTAACATCTTAAGCAAGCATCTCCAAGGAGGTGTGGACCCGGGATGGTTGGGTATAAGCCGAAGTGCCCGAAGATGTTTGAACAACCTACAAAGGATTCACCACTCCTTGCGAGGAGATGTATACCCAGGCCTATCGTCGGATTGTTACTCAAAGCCTCTGGCCAGAGCATATCATGTTAAGAGTGCGAGTCTCTTAAATACATGAGAGTAATTAGAAATCCAAAGACGAGGAAGACACTACTTGGGCTAGGTGTGACGTAGTCAGCCTAGTGGGGACTGACACCATAGACCGTGTCCTGAACCAAGTGGGTATAAGGTGGTGAAGGGAATGAGGCACAATTCATTAAGCTGCTGAAGGGTTTCAGAATAATTTCTTCTGGGGTCAAACCGTTGATCTTTCGATTAATTGGGGATCATGATGTACTACTAGGTGCCACTCATGATCGTTCTATAATTAATGGGTTAATTATAGACGGCCAACATAAATCGAAAAGCCTATTTAGTCACACGCAATACGAGTAATCCGAGGAATTTAAAACGAGTTGAAAATTGGATTTTCCGATCAAGAGAAATAAGTCGAATATGAGTTGGTCAGAGGCGCAATGGAAGCTAAAAATGGCTAAGTCTTTTGAAGGCTTTTGGGCGAATTAAATGAGTTTAATTCGCGACGGTTCGGGTCGGTTTGGGCCGGCCAAAGAGGGTGTTAACCCTCTTTGGGTGGCGGCCAATGAAGGAGATTAAACCAATTTAATTGGTTTAATTAATAAAATAAATCTAGTGTGATTTGTTTTATAAATTATGGATAAATAAATTTGTATAAAGAAATTTATATAAATAAAATTTATAGAAATTTATTCTTTTATGGAAGATTAAAATAATCCATGAATTGGTTTATTTTAATTTTATAAAATCAATTATGAATTGATTTTTCCATAATAAGAGAGTTTATAAATTTCTTATAAAATTTATTCCATAATTTAAAGAGAAGAAGAATTAGTTTTATTATAAATTAGTTTATAATAAAACTTGGTTTAAACGGAATAATTAGTTAAGAAAATTTATAGGATAAATTTCTTATAACTAATTCCGTTTAGAGGGAGACTTAGCAAAGAGTTGCTACTATATAAAGGACCCAAAGGCTAGCCCTTTATTCACATCAATCAATTAATCAATAGTTGATTAAGAGTTCCCTCTCTCTCTCTCTCTTTTATTCTTCTCCTTCCCTTTCTCCCCACCTAGGGCCGGTGCCCTTCACTTTGTGAATTAGGGCCGGCGCACCAAGCCCTCCTCCAAGGGTGAAGTTGGCGTGAGCTACAAGAAGAAGGAGAACCCGAACACGAAGAAGAAGAAGCGGATAGCGACTCCTCTCTTCTCGGAATTCGATTCCGTTACTTCGTTGGTTAGTTTCCTTTCTTTCCTCTCTTGATCTTTCAAGTTGTGCCTATAGAGAATCTAGTAGTTCTCGTCGGCACAAAACTCGTGACTTTGTGAAGTCATCCCGAAGAGAACTCGGCGTGGACGCGAATAGAGGCGGAGCTTCCAAGGGACGCTACGGTTGGATCTCGTCCCTTACTTCGAGTTACGCGAGGTATAAAAGTAAATTAGTTTACTTTTTCGCAAAGTTTTATTTTATGATTATGTCAACACACCATGAGATTGCATGCTAGATACGAAGTTAAAATAATTTAGGAAAATTATTTTATGCAAACTCTTCCGCTGCACGTAAAAATTTTAAATTTTACGAACTCGTATCCTTGTCGACATGCACCCGGTCCCAACAGGAGGACGATCCCTTAATCCCGAAATAATATCGGGTATATATTATTAATTATTATTTCTTTAATTTACCAATGGGCGAGATCTATTTTGTTAGATCGATAGACCCGGTAAGTTGGGAGATAATATTAATAATATGATGTGCCGATGATTATTGACGGAATCCGTGTCCTAGTGAGTCAGGATGATGATGCCCCCTTGATGAGCTCAAAAGGTTCATCGTGCTAAACCCTGCAGGTGGATTTGATCCGGCACGTTGATAAGGTTGAGTGGTACTAATCAAGGATCCAGATGTTAATTAATTTAAATTGTCAGTAATTTAATTAATTAACGAGCAATCAAGATCTTAAACACGGGGGGATGGACGACTCGTAATATGTGGAGCCCATATGAAAATATGAGGATTAGTGAGGAAGTTCAATTAAGATCCTTTAGTGGAATGGATCTTAATTAATGGATCGGGTTTAGAACCAACTTGATATCAAGAAACCAAGAGAATAATCAATCCAAGAAGCCAACAACCAAGCCTCTCCTCTCTCTCTCTCTCTCTCTCTCTCTCTCACCCCTTAGGGTTTCAGCGCCGCAAGGGAAGAAGGGTTCTCCCCTTCGGTTCTCTCCATCTCCTCCACCAAGCTTCGGCTGAGGCTTAAGGAATCAAGGTAGAGGTCTCCTTTACCTTGCATGAAGCTCAGGGAGGGCAGAGGAGGCGCCGGCGGCCAGCTGCAGGCGGCGCAACCAAAGGTTGCGTCGACGTCGTAAGGTTGAAGGAGGGAGGAGATTTCGAGTTGTTTGGGTGAGGAAGAAGGTTGTTTCTTTCCTTCTTCTCCTTCTTCACCTTCCTCTCGAGGTGCACTGCTGGTTCGGAGGGCTGGGAGCCGGCTCCGGCGGATGGCGGAGCAAAGGGAGAGGATAGAGGGTCGGCAGCACAAAACCCTACTGGCTAGGGTTTTGGTCGGCTGTGAGAAGGGGATTAGTTGGAGCTCTTGGTGATCTCAGATCGCGGTAGATCATCGCCCACACGATGCCGCGAAGGGAGGGACATAAGGTAGAAGACTGCGAGGTGATCGGAAAGGTATAACTTTCCATACGCTCCATTGTATTTCCTTATGTTGATTATGTGCCATGATCGTATGCGTCGTCATTTTATGTTTAAGAATTTATTGTTTTGTTTTCAAAATATGTTGAATAAATTCTTAACTGGACCCCAACTATAAACACAAAAGCCGACGATCAACTCATCGCCATTTCCGCAATCGAACGGTCGAGCAAATTGCAAGGCCAATTTTGGTAATTGGCTAAGTTGCAATTTGGATCGTTCGATACGACACGAGACAGTCGATGGGAGACGGGTCTCCACTTGCATTAATTTTTTAATCCGTAGACGTGGAGAGGTCTCTCGGATCGACTAGGTATTTGCTATGGAAACCCGCCATGCCATACCCTACAAGATCGACGCCAACTGTTCCCTCAATGGGGGGTGTGCCCTCACTTACCCCACTCAGGAGAAGTTACCTTTCGCCAAATATTTTTTTGGACTTTTGCTCGACATCCAATCTCAACTTCCGGAACTCTAGTTGTTGATCTTCGACCCGCCTAGACTTCTATCTGTCGTCCTTGATCTGCCAAGACTCCTGCCTGATCTCCCTGACCAGGACTTTGTGTTCAATCCTCTTGACTAGGACTTCGTACCTAATTCTTCAGACCAGGACTTAGTGTCTAGCACAACTAGGACTTTCCTACACACTCAATCTACTTTGTTAGATCACAACAACTCTTAACTTTGAACCTTTGTTAATATCAAAATTTAGATTCGATTAGCTAGTATTTCCAGCACCAATAAAGATCAGTTTGAATCTCCTCTATACTGGAGGCATTTACAAATTACGTAACAAGATCTCCATTAATAATCATTTTTTACATGATAGTATTTTTTTGATAATTTAAATATCTAATCTTTTGAATAATTAATTTTAAAGGTGATGAGTCCAACCGCACAAAAATAGAATCAACTTTATGTATAGATCATTATGGCCTATGCCCAGGGCCTCAAAGTTTCAGAATTCACAAATATCTCGTAATGGTTTTAATAGATAGAGCCAATGGCCTCTCCTTTTAGCATTTTAATTTTTTAATTATGTATGTTATTTTATAAATCTAATTTATTCATCATCAATATCTCTCAAATGGATAGAGCAACCTCTCTTTTTAACATTTTAATTTTTTTAATTGTGTATATTATTTTATAATATCTAATCTATTCATCTTCAATATCTCTCAACCTTAGTCTTCGCTTTTTATATTTCTCTTTCGTTAGTGATGCGTTCTCCTCTAATTTGTAATTTTTATTCATAAAATGCAAAATAAAAATACTAGTTTTTTTTAAATCTCCCCTCTTTCCCTTTTTCACCCCCCCCCCTCTCTGTGCTTCTCTCTCTCATTAAGATTGAGGAAGAGAACCCACACTTAACGCTATCACACTACTCTGGTTTATTACTATACTCCTTGTTTGATTAAGTTCAAATGCTGATATATTTGTCAGCATTGTGCCTGATTAAGATTTTATTATTTATGAGCAATAGTGGGGTAGATATCTCTATCATTTTATTTTCTTGATAGATATTAAGTTTAACTTTTATTTAAATATATTTAAAATCATAAATTTTTTAATTCCTCTTCATCTTCATTCTATCATTTACAATTATTTTGGTTAGGTAATAAAAATTATGGTTTAATTTTTCTCTTAGTCTGTGTCTTAAAAAGCTCATTTAGTTCTTGGCTAATATTTGGTCTGGCTGCGATCTTCATTTTCGAGGGATTGTATTTGTAAGTATCTCGGGTTGTTTTTGATGTGGTTAACCGAATCAAGTTAAGTCCTATGTTGTTTGATCTTTGTGTTTAAGTTTGTAGGAGCTTATTGTGGGTGCAGGAAGCACCATATCGAACCTTGTTTTGATATTGGTAAAGGATTCAAAGTTAAGGGTTATTTGTTGTCTAATATGCTCATTAAGTGTGCAGGAAACAAAGTCCTGGCGAAGGACTGCCAGGAAACAAAGTCCTACCGAAGGGCTGCTAGGCACCTGGCGAAGGACTGCCAGGAAACAAAGCCCTAGCGAAGGACTGCTAGGCACCTGGCGAAGGAATGCCAGGATACAAAGCCCTAGCGAAGGACTGCTAGGCACCTGGCGAAGGAATGCCAGGATACAAAGACCTAACGAAGGACTGCTAGGCACCAGGCGAAGGACAGCTTGGTACTGAAGACCTGGCGAAGGACAGCTAGGCACCTAGCGAAGGACTGCTGGGCAAAAGTCCAACCGGAGGAGCCGATTGACATCAAGTAAATTATCCCAAGAGGAGTAGGTGAGGACACGTTCCCTGTTGAGGGAACAGTAGGCGTCGGTTCGACCTAGGGCTCCATTTTGGAGGCCCAAAGTCATAACCAAGACAGCTAAGGCTGTATAAATTAATATAATATTGCTATATGTTGTTTTGGACTAACCCTGGATGCATGATCGAAGGAACGAGTGTCTGCAGCTCAGAGAACCTCAAAGGAGTGAGGCAACAGCTAACCAGGGCGCCCGGAGTGTCCCGGGCGCCCCCAAGGTGAACACAAACAACTAAAGCAAAGGAACTGCTTCTGCAGCTCATGGGCAGGGCGCCCCCGTGCTCCCGGGCGCCCCCGCTGCTCTCGGACGCCCCCAGCGTCCCGGGCGCCCCCAGTTGAAGCTAACGAAGCAGAACCCCAGTGAAGCCAACGGATAAGAGGAGACCCGGTCAATCCGGGCGCCCCCAGCGTTCCGAGCGCCCTCGTCAAAGCTTGATCCCGAGTTTTAAGGGATCAGAGCTGACCGAGACGGAAGCGGATCGACTGACACGTGGGGGGGGGGGGCGCCCCCGACGTTCCGGGCACCCCCAGGTGCTATAAAAAGGGCTCTCGACCCCAAGGCTTCAACAATCATTCTTTCAAACGCATACACTCTCTTCTGCTCTCGCGCTCTGCTTCGGAAACCTCCCGACTCAAGACTTAAGAGCCGACGACATCCCACTGCTCCGAAAAGACAACTTACATCGGACGTCGATAAAAGAAGAGATTTTTTTTAAAGTTTACTTTGCTATACTTGTAAATTCAATCATGTAAACTGATTTACGCACTTATAGAATTGCCCGCAGAAAACGGTCAACGACCGTGGGCCTTGGAGTGGGAGTCGACCTAGGCTCCGAACCAAGTAAAACTACCTGTGTTCGCGATTGTTTTTATTCCGCTGCGTACTTGCTCTATTATTTATTCGAAAAGCGTTTTTCGATATTCACCCCCCCCCCTCTATCGGTTCTCTCGATCCAACAAGTGGTATCAGAAAGCTCAAATTTGGTGCAACCACCAATTTGAGAGTTTTTTCGGATTTACGATTTTTTTTATTTTCATTTCTTTTTCGTTAATCGAGGTTGGTGCAACACCACTCGATCTCTTTTTTATAAATAATATCTGTGGGTGAATTTTTAATTTTCAATTTTTAATTTTTATTTTTTCACCATAAGTTAGAATTGATAAAATAATCAATTTTTGAAAATTTGTCATAAAATTTATTTTATTATTTTAATATATTTTTTTCTCGAAAATCATGCTATATTAATTTGAGCAAATTTTCTCCCAATCATTAAAAGTCTTACTTTTTCATCATTAATCAGAAGTGATAAAATCAACATTTTCAAAAATTTATCATAGCTTTTTTATTATTATTCTGCCTCGAAATTCGTGCAATCTTTACTTTGGGCTATTTTTCCCCTTCTCCCGCACTACTAATCCAAGACCGAGTCTTGGTACATTTTTGGTGTTTCTTTTGTGTACAAGGTATAAACTAAATGGCCAACCAAGAGTGGAACAGTGCACGCCCACCGCTATTTTCCGGCAAGAACTTCATTTTTTGGAGAAGTCAAATGGAGCCCCTTCTAAAAGCCCACATGGACCTATGACTGATAATCCAAACGGGATTCTCTTTTCCCGTAGAAGATGAGTTATCAATCGAGTGGGATAAATTGGATGAACGAACTCTCAACCAAATCGAGACCGATGCAAGGGCAACTGCAATTCTACAATGTGGCCTAACCAAAGAGCAACTCGAGCTAGTAGGTTCATGCAGATGTGCTAGAGAAATCCGGGAAAAATTGATTAACCTTCATCAAGAGATCTCAGATGAAGAAGAAGATCATGTAAGTTATCTTTCCCTTTCGGTCCAAGCACAAACAGCCGAGTCAGAGTCTGAACCCGAATCTAAAGTCGAACCAGAATCAGACGACGAATTGACTGAGACGGTAATCGATTTTGAATTCTTTTCAAAATTAGAATTAAATAATCAAACAAATACTGTAATGGTCGAGGAAGGTGTTAATTCTATTGCAGGAAAAAAATCCTAAAGAACCACCAAAGAAGGAGCTTCAATTAGTACCCGAGTCCGACTCAAACATAGAATCAGAAGATGAGCCTAGATCCGAGGTAGCAAGAATCAAGGGGGAGATTCCCAATAATGAACCAAAAGGTAAAAGTGTAAATTCAGATTTTAATCATGTAATTTGTTACACATGCAAGGAGAGAGGGCACTACCAAAGTGAGTGTCCTACTCGTAAGATTCAAACGACACCACCGATGGCGACAAAGGAACCAGTTCCAAAAGCACGAAGGGACAAAAGTCGCATCCAATGCTTCAAGTGCCAGGAGTTCGGGCATTACCAAAGTGAATGCACAAATAAAAGAGCTACTAAGAATGTCGGACAAACAATCGACAATGGTAAATTTACAGTATTTGAAAATTCGTTATTTACCTTGAATAATGTGATTGATTTGTGTAAATTAATTAAGGCAAATTTCAGAAAATTGAAACAAGAAAATGATACCCTAAAACATAAGGTCAATGTGTTAGAAAATTTAATTCATAATCTTGCTGATTTCGAAAATCCAGAGTATTACTCCAATTGTGGCCTTACTTAGATAATTGTTTGCTCTAATTGTGTGTTTCTTTTTAT
Source organism: Boesenbergia rotunda (assembly GCA_024364735.1). Lineage (NCBI taxonomy): Eukaryota > Viridiplantae > Streptophyta > Magnoliopsida > Zingiberales > Zingiberaceae > Boesenbergia > Boesenbergia rotunda. The sequence goes on from JAGFNQ010001121.1 coordinate 106,308, forward strand.
TTTTAGTTTTTTTTTGCTTAGAATTAGGACTGGTTAGTTTAAGGACTGAACCAACTTAACTGAAAATTGACAACATAGTATTGGGAGGCGGTGAGATGATAGTACATTAGGGAAACCAATTCTAATAAGGTCAAGTATACTTGGTCTCTTTAGACTGGTGAAACTAGCCGAAGCTACCGATCCAAGACCCAAACTAGTTAGACCAGAATTTACCAAAAAGTAATTTTGAAGATGAAATTTCACTAAAAGGCTTTGTCTAGGAAAGGGTTGATGATCCAATAAGGCTACGGCCAAAGAAGGCCTTGTGCCTCGCCAAGACCTGGAAGCCAATTTTTGAAATTCAAATTCAATTTCCTCGTTGTTAAATTCGAATCTAACATAAATTTTCAGTTAATTTTAGATTCAAATATCTCTTTTCAAAATAAATTTAAAATGGGTTTCCAAAATTAATTTAACTTTTCAAAACTAATCATAATTTTTCAAAATAGGATCCTTACTTCTATCAAAACCTGTCTCACAAAAACCCATAAAGTTAACATGCTTGATCACGTAGAACTGGGTGAGACATCTAGGACCTAAAAGCATAATGCACTATCCTTCTAAATAAAACTCAAAGTGCTTTCAAAAGTTATTCAAAATTATCTCTAGTTATTTCGGTTTACTGTACCCTACTTTTTCAACTCTAACAGTTTCAAAATACTGAATTTTATGTTAAATATCACAATAGACTCGTTCTAAATATAATCTAGGGCTTGTTTGATGTAGTTACTGATTGGTACAGTCAAACCTAGTCAATACTAAAGACCCTTCAAGCACTTAGATAAAGTCAAGACGAGTCGAATACAAGGGGAGTTTTTTTTGTCAAAAAATTTAGATTTATTTTCAAAAACCTTATGCTCTAAAACTTATTATCATCTCAAAATAAGGTTTTCATTAATTGGCTCAAAAACTTTGGTATATTACTATCTCTTTGAAGAACCATAATCATTTCAAATTTTTTTTTTCGGGGATCATGCTTTAAAAATTATCTTCATTTTGAGTTGTGTTTTCAAAAATTTATCTCCTTAAAAGTTATCATACTCAGAAGGTTATTCAAAATTATTCTTTTGATTTTAATAAACCCTAAAGACACAGAGGAAGGTCCACTTCATAATCTACAAGGACTCCTAGGGCATGTCAAATTTAGAGGGAGTCTGAGTCAAAAGAAGAATTTCTGAAATATTTTTTTTTGTAATTATTTGTTTTGAAGTTATTAGATAATTCTTATAATTTAAATCAAACCTTAAAACTCAGAGGAAGATCACTTGTAGTCAACAAACTTCCTAGGACTGGGTCAAGTTTAGGGGGAGATCAAATTAAAAGAATTATTGAACATTTTCAAAATTAGATGTTTTCATGCACTGCACATTTAAAATCATTTTGAGAACTTAAACAATTTTTCTTTCAAAATACCATTATTTTATTTTTCAAAATTCTTATGGTTTATGAAATTATTTTTGAAATAATATTTACTTGTGTTGAAGAAATTTTCAGGACACATAGGAAAATGTCCTTGTAGTCAACAAGGTTTCCTAGGATTGTGTTAGACTGGAAAAGAAACCTAGTCAAGTAAAATATTATGTTTTCAAAATGCTTAATACTTCTCAAAAATTATTTATATTTTTCAAAGTCTAATAGTTTTCAAAAATAGTACTTAGACTTTCCAAAAAGGCTCAATCTATTTTTTTTAAAGTACTTGCATATTTTTAAAAAAAATACATATTTTTTTCCAAAAGTACTTATATTTTTCAAAAATTGCATAATATCTTTCAAAAGTACTTCTATTTTTCAAAATATAATGTTTTCAAAAAGTACTAATACTTATCTAAGGCAATAGTATTCTAAGTACGTGAATTTTCTAATGATTCACCTATAAATACAAATCTTTTTTTAAAGTTGCACAATACCTTTCAAAGTGGAGTTTTGTTGATGCAATTTAAGCTTTTTCTATGCTTTCAAGAATTATACTAAGTATTTTTATGTTTTCAAAACTCATAGGCTCTGATACACAAACTTTTTCTTAAAATTTATTTTAAAATATATTTCTTTATTGATATATATATATATAGCCAAGGGGGAGAGCAAGAAATAGAGAAAGGACTTTTTTTCTCCTTTTCGAAAAGCAAAAATTTCTAAGTGTTTTAAATTTTTTTAAGTGCATGTTTTTCCTAAGTAAAATTTTTCTTAGTAAACAAAATTTGTCTGAGCAAAAACTTTTGGCAAATGTTCCTAAGTAAAGTTTTTTGATGAAAAACTTGTCTAGAAAATTCTTAAAGATTTTGTTTTTTTTACACAAAGTATTGCCAAGTATATTCTTCTAAGTGTGCAAATTCTTTTAAAACAAAATTTTCCCAATTCTCAAAGTTGAAATTTTTTAGGGAAATTTGGATTAAAATTTTTGCCTAAGTAATTTTTTTTGTAAAACCTTTTAACAAAATTTTGGCTTGCTTATCAAAAGTGTTTGTTGATACAAATGCTTTTATTCTTTTTGAAACACCTTGTCAAAAACCTATTCTTAGTAAAACTCAGAACTCCCTATTAGAAACCTTGCCCATGTATGTTTTTGATATATGTCAAAGGGGGAGGAAAGGTCAAAGTTAAGTATTTTATAACACAAGTATTCAGGGTTTTAGGGGGAGTATAAGAAATAAAGAATTTTTTTTAACTCTACATTTATTCTGTTCATAAACAGTTATACTTCATTGTTTACCTGATATTCTTAACTGTTATAAAGTTTTTACTTAACTTTGAATTGTGTTGCCATAAATCAAAAAGGGGGAGATTGTTGGTGCAGGAAGCACTATATCGAACCTTGTTTTGATATTGGCAAAGGATTCAAAGTTAAGTGTTATTTGTTGTCTAATATGCTCATTAAGTGTGCAGGAAACAAAGTCCTGGCGAAGGACTGCCAGGAAACAAAGTCCTAGCGAAGGGCTGCTAGGCACCTGGCGAAGGACTGCCAGGAAATAAAGTCCTAGCGAAGGGCTGCTAGACACTTGGCGAAGGACTGCCAGGAAACAAAGTCCTAGCGAAGGGCTGAGAGGCACCTGGCGAAGGACTACCAGGAAACAAAGCCCTAGCGAAGGACTGCTAGGCACCTGGCGAAGGAATGCCAGGATACAAAGCCCTAGCGAAGGATTGCTAGGCACCTGGCGAAGGAATGCCAGGATACAAAGCCCTAGCGAAGGACTGCTAGGCACCTGACGAAGGAATGCCAGGATACAATGACCTAGCGAAGGACTGCTAGGCACCAGGCGAAGGACAACTTGGTACTGAAGACCTGGCGAAGGACAGCTAGGCACCTAGCGAAGGACTGCTGGGCAAAAGTCCAACCGGAGGAGCCGATTGGTATCAGGTAAATTCTCCCGAGAGGAGTAGGTGAGGGCGCGTTCCCCGTTGAGGGAACACTAGGCGTCGGTTCGACCTAGGGCTCCATTTTGGAGGCCCAAAGTCAGAACCAAAATAGCTAAGGCTGTATAAAATTAATATAATATTGCTTTATGTTGTTTTGGACTAACCCTGGATGCAGGAATGAAGGAACGAGTGTCTGCAGCTCAGAGAGCCTCAAAGGAGTGAGGCAACAGCTGACCAGGGTGGCCAGAGTGTCCCGGGCACCCCCAAGGTGAACACAAACAACTGAAGCAAAGGAACTGCTTCTGCAGCTCATGGGCAGGGAGCCCCCGTGCTCCCGGGTGCCCCCGCTGCTCTCGGGCGCCCCCAGCGTCCCGGGCGCCCCCAGTTGAAGCTAACGAAGCAGAACCCCAGCAAAGACAACGGATAAGAGGAGACCCGGTCAATCCGGGCGCCCCCAGCGTTCCGGGCGCCACCGTCAAAGCTTGATTCCGAGTTTTAAGGGATCAGAGCTGACAGAGACGGAAGCGGATCGACTGACACATGGGGGGGGGCCCCGACATTCCGAGCGCCCCCAGGTGCTATAAAAAGGGCCCTCGACCCCAAGGCTTCAACAATCATTCTTTCAAACGCATACACTCTCTTCTGCTCTCGCGCTCTGCTCCGGAAACCTCCCGACTCAAGACTCAAGAGCCGACGACGTCCCACTGCTCCGAAAAGACAACTTACATTGGACGTCGGTAAAAGAAGAGATTTCTTTTTAAAGTTTACTTTGCTATACTTGTAAATTCAATCTTGTAAACTGATTTACGCACTTATAGAATTGTCCGCAGAAAACGGTCAACGACCGTGGGCCTTGGAGTAGGAGTCGACCTAGGCTCCGAACCAAGTAAAACTACCTGTGTTCGCGATTGTTTTTATTCCATTGCGTACTTGCTCTATTATTCATTCGAAAAGTGTTTTCCGATATTCACCCCCCTCTATCGGTTCTCTCGATCCAACACTTATGAGCACAAGAAGTCAATGTAAGTACCCCCGATTTGGTTTTGATATGATCAACCAAGACAAGTTGGGTCCTGGTATGTTTTAATCCCTATGTCTAAGTGCAGGAGCTTAAGAGCGCAAGAAGTTGAATGAAAGACGCAGTAGATGAGAAGAATGACATGGGGAAGGGAGCCAACGGGCTCGACACATCTAAGCGACGCGAAGACTGCGGATGAGAACACTGGTGGAGCGAGAAGGGCGTGCACAGTGTCCAAGGGACCAGAAGCTAGGGAGGAAGCTCGTTCGAGGCGAATGACCAAAGTCGGGTTCGGGTGAGCCTAACTCTGGTTGGCCGAAAATCACCTAAGAGGAAGAAGGACAGAAAAGTCAAAGTCAATGTGGATGTTGACTTTGACTAGTTGGAGGCGACTCAGTTGTTGAGTGAGTCGCCTCAGCTGCAAAGTAGTAGCTGTTGAGGCAATCGACCCTTAAATGGTTGGAAGATCATGGTTTTGATGTGTGGGCGAATAAGTTTAAAGTTAGAGTGTTATGTTGTATTTGATGTGTGTGATTGAGTTTGCAGGACTTGGAGAATCACACTTGGTGGACCTATCCGAGGGATGAGAGCCGAGGGAGGAGAGCTCCAAGGGCAAGCCGGGAAGTGGACTTCAAAGGGCACACATAAAGGATGGCTTGGAGGCAAGCCAAGGGAAGGCGTGCGTGCGCATCCGAGGGACGATAGCCAGAGGAAGAGGACTTCAAGAGGCGAGCCAAGGGAGCAGACCTGAAGGCACACGCGAAGGAGAAGGTTCGGAGTGGCTGGAGCTGAGCTGGGAGGCAGGGCAGTCGACTGGCCCAGAGGCAGTCGACTGCCAAAACCCACAGAGAGTTCGCAGCTTCGGACCAGTCGACTGGCCTTGTGGCAGTCGACTGGTATACCCCAAAACTAGCCGTTGGCTAGCTGTTTGCTAGCCGTTGGCCAGCATTTATTGTTGGGCCAGTCGACTGCCCTAGGGGCAGTCGACTGGTGCGAGTCTAGACAGACTACGAATCTGTCCTTTTCACCTATAAAAGGAGGCCTCGTTACACGTATCTGTATAGTTCCGTACAGTAACGAAGTGCTGCCCAATTGTAGAGTGATCTTTTGCTTCCTCCATCATAATTCTACATCTGCAAAGAGGAAGCTTTTGCTGTAAAGGTTTCTCCACCTCGAGACTTTTCGATAGTGAAAAGTGGTGCTCGCGGCATGGATCCTTGGATTAGTCACCCATCTGGGTGGATACCAAGTAAAAGAATTTTTGTTAGCATTGTTATTTCGTTTGCATATTATTTCCGCTGCGCTAACATCTGTGTAGAGATCAACCGATCAAAAGAAAGTGCATTCACCCCCCCCCTCTGCACGCCCACATCGATCTTTCAGTTGGTATCAGAGCTGGTGCGTTTCGGAAGATCTAACAATCAACCGGAGCAACTGAAATGGCGTTTCAAGAGGGATACTCCACCGCACGACCACCATTCTTCGACGGCAACGACTTCGCGTACTGGAAAGGTAGAATGCAGTACTATCTTATGAATGACATAGAAACTTGGATAAGTGTTGCAGATGGCTTCGAGGCGCCCGTCGATGAAAGAGGAGACCCAACACCTATGAGGACATGGTCTAAGGAGGTGATGAAGAGGGCGCAATCAAATGCCAAGGCCACCACCACACTGCAATGCGGGCTCTCAAAGGAGCAACTGAACAAGGTGGGGTCGTTCAAGAGCGCCAAAGAACTATGGGACAAGCTAGTTGAACTGAACGAAGGGTCAAACGAGTCCAGAAGAGCCAAGAAGGACTTGTTGGTGGCCCAACTGCAATCCCTCTCCATGAAGAGCAACGAGACCATCAGTTAGCTGCATGGAAGGGTAAAGGAAGTGATCAACGAGCTCCATGTAATTGGAGAGAAAATCGAAAACCGAGACATCGTCAGGTATGTCTTACAAGCCTTCCCGAGAACCACCCTGTGGGCATCCATGGTTGATGCTTACAAGGTATCGAGGGACTTATCTTTGGTTAAATTAGACGATCTATTTTGTGAATTTGAACTGCACGAGCAAGCTAACATTTCGGCAAAAGAGAAAGGTATTGCTTTTGTTGCAGAAAAGGAGAAGAAGAGGAGAAAGGAAAGAAGAAGGTGATCTACTCATCATCCTCGGACTCGGAGGAGTCAAGTGCCTCTATGGACAGTGACCAAGAGGCCTTCATGGTAAGGAAATTTCGTAAGGCATTTAAAAGTTTTTCTAACAAATCATATGCTAGGAAAGGGGCCAAAGGTAAGGGTAAGGCCAAGGAGATAATCTGCTACAACTGTCACCAAGAGGGACATATGAAGAACGAGTGTCCCCAGTTGAAGAAAAGGGAGGACAAGAAGGAAGAGAAGAAGAAGAGTGACAAGAAGAAATCAAAGGGAAAGGAGAAGAGTGACACGAACCTCAAGGCGACTTGGGACTATCCCTCATCCTCAGAGGAAGAAGAAGAGCAAGTTTCCCACTTCGCTCTTATGACACAAGATAACTCAGACTCCTCAGACGATGAACGAAGCTCAAGCAGTGAAGATGAGAGCTCTTCCACTTCATCATCATCAGAGTCAGAAGCTTCGGTAAGTGAGGTATACCACTTACCCTCCTCTACTTTAGTGAAAATAATTACTAGCACTAACATGGACTTAGCTAAGGCTAGAAGTAAAATTAAGGACCTTAAGGAAGAAATTGTCATGCTTAGAGTAGAAGCTATTAATCTTAAAGATTTGCATGCTAGCTCTACCTTTTCACATGTTTCACATATGGAAATTGAAAATAAGGAGTTAAGGAAACAAGTAGATGACCTCACAAAGGCCCTTAGGAAATTCCAAGTAGGATCAAGCAACCTTGACATGATTATAAACAGTCAAAGGGCAGTATATAACAAGGCAGGATTGGGTTATAGGCCTAAGACTAAGGAAGTAGCCTTTGTGTCACTTACCGGTAGGATTGGTGCATCTAGGAGACTAGGGGCTAGGGGAACCACAAAGAAGGCATGGGTACCTAAGAAATTTCTAAATGATGCTTGTGGATCAAAAATATGGGTACCAAAAGAGTGCGTTTTCCATGTTGTCTAGGTAAAGGTGAAGGAGGCCCCAACCTTGTGGATAGTAGATAGTGGATGCTCAAGACACATGACCGGGGATGTGAGCAAGTTCACCACTATTAGCTACCTAAGAGAAGGGACGGTCTCTTTTGGGAACAGTGGAAAGTTAAGAATCATTGGTAGGGGCACAATTGAGGTATCTCCAACTATTTCGATTCATAAAGTACTTTTAATTAAGGATATGAAGTTTAATTTATTAAGTGTGAGTCAACTATGTGATGCCGGTTTTAGAGTAGATTTTCATGCTAAGAAATGTGTAATAAGGCAAAGTGAATCAAACACTATCATATTAGAAGGGTTTAGAGAGGCAAACTTATACTATCTTGATCTATCTTATGCTACTAACAATGTTGTTAAGTGTCTCATGTCTAAAGAAGAAGAAGGGTGGTTGTGACACCGGAGACTTGGACACGTCAACATGAGGAGCATTGCAAGAGTGGCTAAGGAAGAATTGGTGAAGGGGCTCCCAATGATCAAGTACGAAAAGAACAAGTTGTGTGATGCATGCCAAGAGGGTAAGCAATCCAAAGCATCACACAAAGGTAAAACTCTAATCACCACCTCCTTACCTTTAGAACTTTTACATATAGACTTGTTTGATTGCCATAGTACTCCATCACTTGTAGGAAGTAAGTATTGCCTAGTGATAGTAGATGACTTTTCTAGGTTCACTTGGGTCTACTTCTTGAAACATAAGGATGATACCCTAGATATCTTTATAGGATTTAGTAAAAGGGTTGAAAACGAAAAGAATATCAAAATAAACCGAATTAGGAGTGACCATGGTGGGGAGTTCCAAAACGCTAGTTTCACACAATTTTGTGTTGAAAATAGATACAAGCATGAGTTCTCATGCCCAAGGACTCCTCGACAAAACGGGGTAGTTGAGAGGAAGAACCGAGCTCTACAAGAAGCTTCTAGGACTATGCCTAATGCATACTCTCTTCCTAGCTACTTTTGGGCCGAAGCGATTAACACCACTTGCTATATCCAAAATCGGGTGTTAGTACATAGGTTTTTAGGAAAAACACCCTTTGAACTTTGGAATGGAAGGGTACCCCAAGTCCACTATTTTAGGGTCTTTGGATGCAAAGTCTACATCTTAAACCCAAAGACGACCTACGAAAATTTGAGTCAAAAGCCGATGAAGGAATCATAGTAGGGTATTCATTAACTAGTAGGGGTTATAGAGTATACAACAAGAGGACAAAAGTGATTGAGGAGTCCTCAAATGTCAAATTTGATGAAACCACTAGTACTTACCCTAGAAAGGCTTCTATTGATAAGGATATAGAAGAAGCTCAACCCCTTGCCCAAAGAATCCAAGACCTACATTTGGAGGGCAATGATCAAGGGGGAGTAAGAAGTACACTAGAGGATGAGGAAGAAGGAGTAAATGAACCTACAACCTCTAGACCCTTGAGACATCACCATGATCACCCTATTGACCAAATTGTGGGTGATGTCACTCAAAGAGTAAGGACTAGGTCTTACTTTAGGAATCAAACTAGTCAAATAGCTCTAATCTCCCAATTTGAACCCAAGACCATTGATGAAGCATTGGGAGATATTGATTGGGTTTTGGCCATGCAAGAAGAGCTAAACCAATTTGAAAGGAGTGAAGTTTGGGATTTAGTTCCTAGGCCCACTGATTGTACCATTGTAACCACTAGATGGGTTTTTAGGAACAAATTAGATGATCAAGGTAAAATCACTAGGAACAAGGCTAGATTGGTAGCTAGGGGGTTTAACCAAGTTGAGGGATTAGATTATGATGAGACCTATGCCCCGTAGCTAGGTTAGAATCAATTAGAATTCTACTAGCCTATGCCGCTCACATGGGTTTCACACTTCACTAAATGTGATCATTAAGGAAGAGGTCTATGTAGAACAATCCCCCGGGTTTGAAGACCCTAACTATCCAAGACACGTGTTCAAATTAAGAAAAGCCTTGTATGGATTGAAATAAGCTCCCCGGGCTTGGTATGAGAGGCTTTCTTCATTTTTAGTGTCTAAGGGGTTTAGAAGAGGAACAATTGATCATACATTGTTCCTAAAATCTAAAGATAAGGACATATTTGTTGCCCAAGTCTATGTAGACTATATCATCTTTGGGTCAACAAATAATGACTTCCTATAAGAATTCATCAAGTGTATGGAAGATGAATTTGAGATGAGTCTTGTAGGAGAGTTAACCTTTTTCTTAGGCCTTCAAGTTAAGCAAACTAATGAAGGTACACATGTATTTCAAACCAAATATGCTAAGGAGATGTTAAAGAAATTTGGTTTAGAACATACTAAGGAAGCATCTACACCCATAGGAACTAATGTGAAAATGGATAGTGACATTGAAGGGAAAATGGTAGACTCTAAACAATATAGGAGCATGATTGGTAGCCTCCTATACCTAACCGCTAGTAGACCCGATATACTTTTTACGGTAGGTATGTGTGCAAGGTACCAATCTTGTGCCAAAGAGTCCCATTTGGTAGTAGTGAAGAGCATCCTAAGGTATGTGAAAGGTACCCTCAATGTCGGACTTTGGTATCCTAGAACCCCTAATGTTGATCTAATTGGATACACCAACTCGGACTATGCGGGTTGTAAGTTAGATAGGAAGAGTACAAGTGGAGGGTGTCAATTCCTTGGGTCTTCTTTAGTTAGTTGGAGTAGTAGGAAACAACCATGCGTTGCCCTATCAACAACGGAAGCAAAATATGTGGCAATGGGTGGATGTGTTTCCCAACTCCTTTGGATTATGCACACCTTAGAGGACTATGAGCTACATTACACCAAGGTCAAAGTCTTGTGTGATAATGTAAGCACAATCAATCTAACTAAAAATCCGGTTCATCATTCTAGGATAAAACACATTGAAGTGAAACATCACTTCATTAGAGACCATGTGGCAAGGGGAGACATAGAATTACACTATGTTGAATCAAAGTCGAACCTAGCCGACATCTTTACCAAGCCTCTTCCCAAATCGGAGTTTACATCCTTAAGAAGAGGCCTTGGAATGTATTTTGTAGAAGTATAGAATGAACTTGGAGACCTTAGCTTTGAAAAAGGGTGCTTGATCCATTAGGGTGATACATTTGGCTCACTTGTGCTTGTGGCACATTGTTGAACCATTAAAAGTATCAAAATATCAAAACTAGACCAACTATGGGGGGGCAAGTGTTTAATCAATGGACAATTTGCCAAAGATCATAGTTGGACATTTTAAACCTTTGAAAACCATTTTATGTTTTACATACTATGCTATGTTGTTAAAAGTCATATATTTGCAAAACTAGTTTCAAAGTTTGATACAAAATGTAGTGTTTTTTCAAAACTCTTGGGTTTTATCAAAAGTCATGCATGCTTGAAATTTTATATGGTTTAATATTTTTTCCTGATAGAGTATAATATTTCAAACATATATGCAAAATTTTACAATTTTTGGAATTTTCTGGAATTTTCTAGGAGTTTCTGAAATTCGACAGAAAACTTGAAAAATCAGACTGATAGCGTATCAGTCGACTGCCCTATGGGCAGTTGACTGGCACGCCTGTCCTTCAGCCACTGTGAGAAATTTCAGAAATCGAAAATTCTCACATTTGATGCCATAGGGTCTGGTTGCGTGAGGCAATCATTTTGATGGTGTCAAAGGGGGAGAATGGGTAGTTTAAGTTAGAATTTTTAGAATTTTGACTTAAAATGGATGATTTTAGGTAACTTAGACCTTGAAAGGTAGACATGGATTAAGGGGGAGGTACCTCTTAGGTTATGATATGTCTTATACTTTAACATTGCTGGTGTTAAGTGGTAACTTAACTTGGAGTTAGACTAGAATTGAAACTGTGGAGAGGACATAAGTTGAGGGGGAGGTTACCTCTTATGGTTGTTATGTCTCATAATGTTTCTTTTCTATGCTTTGCTATTGCTATTTTGGTTGTTGCGTATCTCTAACTTAAACATATTGCCACACATCAAAAAGGGGGAGATTGTTGAGGCAATCGGCCCTTAAATGATTGGAAAATCATGGTTTTGATGTGTGGGCGAATAAGTTTAAAGTTAGAGTGTTATGTTGTATTTGATGTGTGTGATTGAGTTTGCAGGACTTGGAGAATCACACTTGGTGGACCTATCCGAGGAACGAGAGCCGAGGGAGGAGAGCTCCAAGGGCAAGCCGGGAAGTGGATTTAAAAGGGCACACGTGAAGGATGACATTGAGGCAAGCCAAGGGAAGGCGTGCGTGTGCATCCGAGGGACGATAGCCAGAGGAAGAGGACTTCAAGAGGCGAGCCAAGGGAGCAGACCTGAAGGTGTTGGTGCAGGAAGCATCATATCGAACCTTGTTTTGATATTGACAAAGGATTCAAAGTTAAGTTTAATTTGTTATCTAATAAAGTTACTCAAGTGTGCAGAGACAAAGCCCTAGCGAAGGACTGCTAGGCACCTGGCGAAGGAATGCCAGGATACAAAGCCCTAGCGAAGGACTGCTAGGCACCTGGCGAAGGAATGCCAGGATACAAAGCCCTAGTGAAGGACTGCTAGGCACCTGGCGAAGGACTGCCAGGATACAAAGCCCTAGCGAAGGACTGCTAGGCACCTGGCGAAGGAATGTCACGATACAAAGCCCTAGCGAAGGAATGCTAGGCACTGGCGAAGGAATGCCAGGGTAAAAAGCCCTAGCGAAGGACTGCTAGGCGCCAGGCGAAGGACAGCTTGGGACTGAAGCCCTAGCGAAGGACAGCTAGGCACCGGGCGAAGGACAGCTCGGCATCCAAGACCTGGCAAAGGACCGCCAGGCAAAAGTCCAACCAGAGGAGCGGTTTGCATCAGGTACATTCTCCCGAGAGGAGTAGGTGAGGACGCGTTCCCCGTCGAGGGAACAGTAGGCGTCGGTTCGACCTAAGGCTCCATTTTGGAGACCCAAAGTCAGAACCAAGACAGCTAAGGCTGTATAAACTAATATTTTATTGTTTTATTGTGTTTTGGACTAACCCTGGATGCAGGACCGAAGGAACGTGTGTCTGCAGCTCAGAGAGCCTCAAAGGAATGAGGCAACAGCTGACCAGGGCGCCCGGAGTGTCCCGGGCGCCCCCAAGGTGAACACAAAACAGAAGAAAGCAAAGCAAGCTTCGACAGTTCAACTCCCGGGCGCCCCGTGCTCCCGGGCGCCCCCGCTGCTCCCGGGCGCCCCCAGCGCTCCGGGCGCCCCAACAGCAAGTCATCGTAGCTCAAGCTAGCGAAGCCAAGGGATAAAGTTTAACCCGGTCAACCCGGGCGCCCCCAGCGCTCCGGGCGCCCCCATCAAGGTCTGATCCCGAATTTGTGGGGATCAGAAGCTGATCGAGACCGAGGCAGATCGTGTGACACGTGGGGGGGGGGCCCAGGCCCTATATAAAGGGCCCTCGACCCCAAGGCACTTGATTCAACGCTTCTACACTCTTCTGCTCTCGCGCCTCGCTCCGGAAACCTCCCAACTCGAGCCGACGACGTCACGCTGCTCCGAAAAAGACAACCTACATCGGACGTCGGTAAAATAAGAGCTTTTTGTTTTTAAAAGTTTAACTTGCTACATTTGTAATTCAATACTGTAAACTGTTATTGCGCGATTATAGTATTGCCCGCAGTAAATGGTCAACGACCGTGGGCCTTGGAGTAGGAGTCGACCTAGGCTCCGAACCAAGTAAAAATCACTGTGTTTGCGTGTTTTGCTTTTTATCTTCCGCTGAGCAAATTCTCTATCTTAAAATCCGAACGCTTTCCGATATTCACCCCCCCCCCCTCTATCGGTTTTCTTGATCCAACAGAAGACACACGCGAAGGAGAAGGTTCGGAGTGGCTGGAGCTGAGCTGGGAGGTAGGGCAGTCGACTGGCCCAGAGGCAGTCGACTGCCAAATCCCATAGAGAGTTCGCAGCTTCGGACCAGTCGACTGGCCTTGTGGCAGTCGACTAGTATACCCCAAAACTAGCCGTTGGCTAACTGTTTGCTAGCCGTTGGCCAACATTTATTGCTGGGCCAGTCGACTGCCCTAGGGGCAGTAGACTGGTGTGAGTCTGGATAGGCTGCGAATCTGTCCTTTTCACCTATAAAAGGAGGCCTCGTTACACGTGTCTGTACAGTTCCGTACAGTAACGAAGTGCTGCCCAATTGTAGAATGATCTTTTGCTTCCTCCATCATAATTCTACATCTGTAAAGAGGAAGCTTTTGCTGTAAAGGTTTCTCCACCTCAAGGAGACTTTTCGATACTGAAAAGTGGTGCTCGCGCATCTGTGTAGGGATCAACCGATCAAAAGAAAGTGCATTCACCCCTCCTCTGCACGCCCACATCGATCTTTCAGTAGCTTTGTACAAATGTAGAGCTGAGACATCTCAATTTGAACCCGAGGCACCTCAAATCAAAATTGAGGCGTCTCGAGTCAAGTTTTATTGCACAGTGACCGTTTACGCGTGGATAAAGTTTTATCCACTCTGAGATGCCTCAGATCAAAATTGAGGTACCTCAGGTCTACGTCAGTACAACATTCACTTTGGTTTTCGAGTTATAAATAGCCCCAAAAAGATAGGATTAGACATCAACAACTGTACTCAATTTTTCTAGTCTTTTTTTGTGTTGTTCAAAGTTTGTAAGAGGCTACTATGCCTACAACGAAGGAGATTTGATTATATGTGCTTTCACTGCCTTGAATTAGCAACCATCCTGGTTGCAACCAAGTAACATGTTTGTCTCTTACTAGCTTTAGTTATTATTGTTTATATGTTCATTTATTTTAACTGCATAATCTAACTTCTATCTTTATAAGAATTTGCAAAAATCAAAGTTTTGACTTGTAGGGCAATTTACCCTCCTCTTTTCAGCCTGCAACGGTCTTATAAGTGGTATCAAAGCCAAGTTCGCTTTTAAAGGACAAACCGTCTGATAAAGCAATAAGAAGATGGTCGGATTCAACATTCACCAATCGAAGTTCGAGGGAGACTTCATCATATGAAAAAAGAAGAAGGAAGTATTTTTTAGGATTGATTTTGAGATTTTACTATCTATTAAATATGGCTTTGCAGCGCCCAAAGATGCAAATGGAGATGACAAGGAGGAACAGTTGTGGAACAAAAAGGAGTAAGCCAAATCACTAGCCAACAAAAAGGCTAAATTCCAGCGCTGATAGTACTACCACCTCAAGAAGTCAATTGGATCGGCAGTTATCACTCCGCAAAAGAGCTTTAGGAAAAGTTCCTAGAACTTCACGAGGGAACATCATAAGCCAAGTCAGCAAGAAAAGATCTTCTCCGGAACCCGTTGACAAATCTTCGAATGAAGGAAGACAATAAAACACATCAGACAAGCAGGATTTATTTACTTGGTTCCCAACCCCCTAGGGTTAGTATGTCCAAGACCTATGTACTCGGCGTGAGTCCACTATTGGTCTCCTTTTCGGAATTTTCGGAGGTGGTGATAACCCATCTTACAGTTTGGATTTACAATTACAAAAGATAAACAATAAAATAACTTGTAAACTAAATCAAACCAAACAAGTCGATGATCTCGACCAATCTGGAACTCCGAAGCGTCGCACACTTCCTCTTGGAGCCT
The DNA here is from genome assembly GCA_024364735.1 of Boesenbergia rotunda. Lineage (NCBI taxonomy): Eukaryota > Viridiplantae > Streptophyta > Magnoliopsida > Zingiberales > Zingiberaceae > Boesenbergia > Boesenbergia rotunda. The sequence goes on from JAGFNQ010001121.1 coordinate 121,433, forward strand.
CCTTGGTTGTAGAACTTCGTTTGAGCGCTTTTGCTTTGCACAGAATGTATGAGAAGATGGAAAACATGATGTCCTGAAGTGAGGGTCGAACCCCTTTTTATACTATTTTCTCGGGTGCCTGATAAGCTTCTGGGGTGCCTCATAGCGGTCAAAAGTTGATCCGTAGCTGCGAACTTGGCGCAGGGGACAAGTCTCCTTCCCAAGTGCCTGATAGCACTCAAGCGCCTAGGTTACCTGGCACCTGAATCCATTCAAGTGCCTGGGATCCCCTTTTCCCTGGTTTTTATGTTTTGCTCTCCTATCTTGCCTCTAACTCCAGGTACCTGCAAGACTACAAAACACACAACAAAATAAATAATCTTAAGCCTTAATTGATTGGTTCTGACTTTGAATTTTAACTGAAATCCTAGGTCGAATCGACACCTACTGTTCTCTTTCCCGGGGAACTCACCCTCACCTACTCCACCCTAGAGAAGTTACCTTTTGCCATCTGGGACCTCCGGTTGGACTTTTGCTCAGCCTCCGAGAACTCGAATCTCAAGATGTCCGACCTCGACCCGTCTCTATTTTTGTCCGCGATCCCCGCTTGGCTAAGTCTTTTGCTTGGTCCCCCTGACCAAAACTTCGTACTCGGCCTCCGAGACTTCCGGATCTCGAGATGTCCGATCCTCAACCCGTCTCTACTTCTGTGTGTAGTCCTCGCTTGGCAAAGACTCCGTTGCCCGATCCCCGACCAGGACTTCGTTCTTAACCCGCAGGTCAAGACTTCTTGCCCAACTTCACTCACCAGGACTTCGTCCACCTAGCTTCACTCACCAGGATTTCTTCCACCTAGCTTCACTCACTAGGACCCAGCTTCACACACCAGGATTTCTTCCACCTAGCTTCACTCACTAGGACCCAGCTTCACTCGCCAAGATTCCTTCCACCTAGCTTCACTCACTAGGATTTCTTCTTTCATAATGACTTCTTTGCTAGTCATCTTAATCCTGACAAGACTTCCTCTGCCAAACATCAAGTCCTGTTTAGCTTATCCCTTGGTCAAACTGACCATCCCTGGGTTCTATTCACTCTGCCAAACATTATACCCTGTTTGGCTTAACCCTTTGTCAAACTGATCAAACCTGGGTTTACCCTACCAAACATCAAGTCATGTTTGGTTTAACCCTTGATCACTTTGATTACACCTTAGTAAATTGTCACTGTCAAACATCATGTCTTGTTTGGTTAACCCTTTGTCAAACTGATCAAACTTGGGTTTATCCTACCAAACATCAAGTCCTATTTGGCTTAACCCTTAATCACTTTGACTAGACCTTAGTATATTGTCAAACATTGAAACACTAGAGGTTGACTATTCATGACTGATACTCTTTGCACCAACAATATATACCTCTTAAACAAGTCATCTCTTAAATCCAATAAGTCAAATCAACCGGATCCATTACTATTAAGTTTGGTTCAAAACCAAAACATCTTGGTTCATAATTAAATCAAACTCTTTTGCTTTATTATTAAACCATTTTGGTTCTACCAAACCCCTTTTGGTTTATTATTAAACCATAATGAATTCATCTCGCCTACAATAGGTGTGGTCCATCCGTACTTTCGTTCGATAAATTTCTTTTCATATTTGTCTTTCGTCTAGTCCAACCAAACTTAGTCTCTCTTAATCTGAGAATCCAATTCTCAAACTCATTTTATGCCTCTCGAATAAACTTGTAATGTGTGTGATTGATAAGCGTGAAAAGTATAGAGTTTTTTTACCATTATTTCACGCTACTTTTGACTCACTTTGCTTGCATGTATGCTGTTATGATGATATGTTTTCCTTCATTTTTAATTTATCTATGCTTGGATGTTGCTCCCGTGCATTTTGGATGATAGATACGTGATGTGGAGCGGGTTTTGGAGATGAAGATCAAGAGGAGAGGCATCATGGCCTACTAGGGGGCTCATGCCCCATGGCGTAGGTCGTGGTCCGTTTGGCAGGCTCCCCACGATTGCCAATGCTCGAAGGCACAAGCATGGTAGCTCCACCGGATTTGCCATGGGCTCCCATGTCTGGAGCCTTGGGCATGGCAGCTCTGCCTTAGAGAGACCAAATGTGTGCCACGTGCACCCTTGCCCAGGGGCATGCCCATGGTGCGCAACTGCCTTAACTCCCTATTTAAGAGAATTTATTGCTTAGGCATAATTATCATGATTTTGGGTCATTCTAGGACCCTAAGGTGGCTGAGGAGAGTTTCTAAAGAGATCAAAAGCTATCAACGCATCAAAGGAAGATCAGGGCGGCAAGGACATCGTTCGACGACCTTCCCTAATCTTTTCTTCCTCTAGTTCTTATTTTCTGGAATTGTAATCATATTTCGGTGGTTTCTACGATGACTTTGAATTGTAACCCCGCCCTTATGGGGTAATTGCTAGATTCTAGGATTGGGGAGTAGCCTTCTGGTTATGTAAGCACAAATACTATGCTTAATTTCATGTATTGAATTCTTGTTCTATGATTTGTTTAAATTGTGTTATGGCTTTACTATGTTAACTCGATCTCGATGCCAAAATCTTGAGAATTGCTATCATATGAAGATTAAGAGATGAACCGATAGGAGAACTCTGACTTTTGAACTGTAGAGAACCGTGATGCGGGGGTGTCAAGACACAAAAGTGCAACCCGACCGTCTGCGAGGGGCCCTAGGTTGTCATAGGATCCAATGGATCAATCCACTTGCGATGTCACACATTAAGGAGAGGATCAATTAGGGGGATTAGGATCTTGTGGCAAGGTCCCCACTAGGTAGCAAACCCTAGTTGTGTCTCTTTCGAAATAGACGCCGAATAGGGGTGATATGCTAGTGTAGTTACAAAAGTTCACATCGGATACCATAGAATGACCTACCTATATAAATCAACATTGAGGACAAGAACCTAAACATGACCCTGTGCTTGCTAACATTAAGGTGAAACTGAAATCCGAATCACTTTCTCATTCTGATACTTGATTCTGCCTTTTGACCCTTTTTGCTATCTTACTCTTTCTGACGCTTTGCCTTTCTTTGTGATTTACTGCCCTTTTACTTTGCTTCCTTCCTATTTCTAAGAATTCTAGTTTTTTGAACTCACACCCACTGATTTGGTCTAGACGATTGAGTTTGATCAATAGGTTGGTACTTACTCGCCAGTCTTTGTAGATTCGATATCTTATTACTTGACGATCATATCGTACACTTGCGGTTTGCATGCATCAATGACCTTATAGGTTCACGATTATACTGGTCGTCTATAATTTACTATTAATTATGAATCGATCATGAGTGACACCTAGTAGTACATCATGATCCCTAATTAATCGAAAAATCATAGTTGATTCCAAAACCACTTCTAAACCTTTCAGCAGTTACAGTGAGTCATACCTCATTCACTCATTTTATACCCTCTTAGTTCAGGATATGATCTATGTGTCTATCCCAACTAAGCCGACTACATCACACCTAACCCAAGTAATACTTTCTCATCCTGTGGATTCAAGTTACTCCGACATATGTCCAAGAGTACCATACTCTCGACATGTATTACTTTGGCTAAAGACTTTGAGTAACAATCCTAACAAATGACCATAGGGTATACTGAAGGATTGCATAGCCGGCTAGAGAGGGATAAATAGCCCTGCAAAAACAAACTCAATCTCTTGCTTTCTACTTTAGCAAAGACATACTCTGTACTTTTAATTATGTAATTATTCTTTAGTTTCCAAGCTTTAACTATTGTAAGAGGTTATTCCGCCTTCAATAAAGGAGAAATTGGTAGTTGAGCTTCCACTTCCTTGGATTAGCTTCCTGTACTATACTTCTCGCTTGTTGCTTTTTTTGATTGACTTCTTGTGCTTCTAAATTCTTGTATACTTAGACACAAGGTATCAAAGACAAACATAACCTAACTTGACTCGGTTGATCATATCAAAATAAACCTAAGGTACTTACATATACATCTCCTTATAAGAAGCAATGAATCCTTTGCTGGCTATTCAAACACCTTTGGGCACTTCGACTTATACCCAATCATCTTAGGGGTATACCTTCAAGGAAATACTTGATTAGGATGTCAAATATAAGTCTTCATGACCAAGGTGACTTTAATATCTCAAGTCAAAGGAAACTCTCACTTAAGCTGTAATAAGATATTCATTGACATATCCAATATGTAGAGAATCATATGGAGTTTCAAAATAGGCCACCCTAATGAACTAGTTACCATCACTAGCATCTACATTTAACTCTCAATATCCCAATATCTCCAGTCAGCAAGGAATAACTGTTTGGATAAAGCAAGGAGTATAACCCGTGCTAGTATCATAGAAAGATTTCAATACATTCATAATTACACATGTAAAGATGCTCAATAATCATGATTCAATCACGAGTTCTCTCATGCTATAAATTATATCGACATTCAGTGAGTTTAAGATATAATCATATACAAAAATATGCACACCCAAATAGTGAATATTTATTTATCCAATAAATAAGTACAAACTATAAGGCGATTGCCTTAGGACACTTCTCAAATATAGCATACTCTCATTTGGCCTAATGTCAATTGTTATGTTTCCAATACCACAGGTCTCTACATAACTCTCAAACTCGTTTTGAGGTAGAGGTTTCGTGAAAAGATCCATTAGGTTTCTTACGGTGGGAATTTATCTCAATTTGTATTTGATTCCTACTTTTGACCTCTCTGATCATATGATAGCGGCAAAGCACATGTTTAGATCGTTGGCGATACCTAAATTTCTTGGCCTAGTCAATGGCCTCATTGTTGTCGCAGTAAATTGGTACTGCTTTAACAATTCTCGGAACCTCATCCAAGTTCAGTGATGAACTTCTCGATCTAAACCGCTTCCATTATTGCTTCAGAAGCTCTAATGTATTCCACCTCAATGGTAGAATTTGCAACGGTTTCTTGTTTGGAACCTTTCTAACTTATTGCATCTACATTTAAGGTGAATACGTGTATCCAAACTTGGACTTGGAATCATCCTTGTTCGTCTAGTACTGGCATCAGTATACCCATGTATAATCATATCACCCCCTCCATATAGTAAGAACAAATCCTTAATACATAAGGATTGCCTTGACAACCACCCAACGATCGATGTTTGCATCCGATTGATATCTGCTCGTGAAACACAGAGCGTGTGATATCCCGGGCCTCATACATATATGATAGATCCTATCGCATATGTATAGGATATCTTATTCATATAAATCCTCTCATCTTCTATGCATGCGCATATATACTTTGAAAGGTGAATCCTATGCCGCTTGAGTATGAAACTTTTCTTGGATTTAGACATACTAGATTGCTTTAGCACTCTGTCTATATATAGACTATGAAAGACTAAGCAACCATTTTGATTTATCTCTATAGATCTTAATTCCAAGGATATAGGTTGTTTCTCTCATGTCTTTCATGGAGAATATCTTGGACAACCTAACTTTAACTAACTGCAGAACAGATATATCGTTTCCTATAAGCAATATGTCATCAATATATAATATTAGGAATATGATTTCCCTTCCACTAGCCTTCTTAGACACACAAGGTTCGTTAGGATTTTATGGGAAATCAAACACTTTGATTTCCTCATCAAAATGAATATTCCAGCACCTGGATGTTTGCATTAGTCCATAAATGGCTCGTTAATACTTGTATACTTTATTCATTCAACAGATGTGAAATGCTCAAACTGTGTCATATATATGCCCTAGAATAGGTATCCATTAAGAAAGACGTTTCATATCCATTTTTCATATCTCATAATTATAATAAACTGATATGGCCAGGAGCATCTGAATGGATTTAAGCATAGCTACTGGTGAACGGTTTTGTCATAGTCAACACATTACCTTTGACGATAATCTTCCATCACTAATCTTACTTTGTAGGTAAAACCCGGTTACAACCCATAGGCGTGATGCCTTCATGCGGGCCCACTAAGTTCTAAACATGGTTTTCGTACTTGGAATCCATTTCCTACTTCATGACTATAAGTCACTTGCCCCTTTTTGAACTTTTTAGAATTTCTTTATAATTAGTAGGTTTCTCATCCTTAATGAGTAATATGTCATTTGATTCACTTATGAGAGCTCTGTATTTCACAGAAATATTCCGTGGCCTACCTAATCTAAGAAGAGGTAGTGTTTTAGTAGGTTCAGCCGATGACTCATCATTATAAACAAATGGTTGTGATTCTTAATTAAGCGTATCTTCTAGGTCTATTAGAGTCTCTTGAACTTTTTCAAGTTAAATTTTACTTCCACTATTTCATATAAATAAAATATTCTCTCTACAAACATGCTAATAAGAGGGCATTTGGTCTAGTGGTATGATTCTCGCTTAGGGTGCGAGAGGTCCCGAGTTCAATTCTCGGAATGCCCCATTTTTTCTTTTTTAAACTTTTAGAAAAATATTTTTATCATTAACTAATCTTTTAAAAAATTCAGAAGTTTGAATGCTTAGGATATTTGCAAGTTATAAATTTATTAGGTACATTTTTATTTTCTTAGAGATAAAGATAATGTACTTATATAATATCTTTGAATTATACGCTCTAAAATCTAAGAAGGCGTAACACTAAATCAGGAAAAGGGAAAAAAATAATACACAATCACAAAAGAAAAAAAAAAAGGAAAGAAGTTGATTGAAGGAACTGAATTAAACTTCACAACTATAATTATCTCAATATTTTAACAAGTTTTACCACTTTGGTGTATTTTAATGTAATCATATATCAAATTATTATTTTTATATTGAGTTCTTAATTTTCTAATATTAAGGATAATATGCCCATTGCCACTTATTTAAATTTTAAAAAGTTTAATGTAATTGATTTTTTGGTTTTCTATGTTCTCAAATCTCAATGGGGATGTCACTCTACCACAAAGTGCTCCTTTTACATGCAAAAGGCATCATTAAACTTTTTTCAATTTTTCCATTAAATTCTTCAACATTCAAAGGTAAAATTTTAACTTTCAAGAACCTACAAAATCCCAAAACCAGCATTTTCATAATCCTAAATTTATTTTAGAATTATTTTCATACAAAATTCTTTTTCTAAAGAACAATTATAATAAAATACATACATATACATATTACATGAAATAAATAAAACAGAAGATGCTCCATAGTGTAGCACAGGCAATGATGCATGGCATCTCTGACACAACAGTCAAAGATCGATTTCTAAGAATTGATGATCTACATGCTCTAGTCACCAAGTATCTAACGATTGTGTACGTATAAATTAACATCCCTCCATGTTCTTGAGACAAATTTTAGGAGGGCATCTTACAAAAACAGAAGATATCTTGTTTTCTATCTGCACAAATCAGTTTCTTACGTATTCTTTACTTCTTTGTATTGCAACATATTTTGATATATAAAAGATTTCATACAAGTGAAAAAAAATGAAAATACATCATCTTTACAAAGCTAAACATGTTCATTCACAGCAAAATATATAAAGTAGAACTCACAAACAAAAATAGTAGAATATCCTACAGCAGGTTAGTTCTACTGTATTTTATCCAATGTAAATGCGTAGCAATATATACCAAAGAGGTGGTGTATCATATTTTTGAGCTCTTTGGTTATCCATTATTATCTAGGCTTATACTTCTTGCTCCGGGACGATGATAGAGACAACGATGAGCGTGGTGCTGAAAAGAAGTTGGGAAGATGGCTAATGATTTCAGGTCTGAAATCTGAGTTTTCGTAAATGCATAGAAAAGAGCCCACATTATCTCATTATGGAGAAGTGGCCACCTAACCTCTTAGGGAGATTTCAGTTGGAACATTCTCTCTCGATGATCTGAAGGGTGTGAGAGAGTTTGAAAAACCACATATTTAGACAGGAAACTGTGACTTCCCTTGGTTGCATACTTGCATCCCAGGTTAGTATTAATTGACAACTGCCAGCATTATAAGAAACCTGTGAACAGCGAGCAACATATATGCAGCTGAAATTCAGATGAATCTGCAAGAAGCAATCCTACCTGATGAACTCAAGCACATCTTAAATAACTAATAAAGTTTCTTGTCAATGTTTGGCAAGGATTTCCAAAACATGTAAAAGAGGTGTTCTTTTTGTTATATGAATTTTCTTGATACGTTGCCACCTGTGGTGGAATTGTGAAGAGAATAGAACATAGAAAAGAAAAGAGGTAGTAAAAATCATTTTTTTATTAAATAACTCATCCATCAGATATATAATTTATAGAGATCTTACAATATTTAGTCAAATAAAAAATTAATAAAAAATATTAATGAATAGATTCATAAGAAACTGTCAATTAACATATTAATAAAGAAAATATCTAATCTAATAATTAATATATATAAATTTATTTTAACTTGGTCAAAAATCTTATTAAATAATTATTCTCTTTTACCCCTCCCCCTCCCTCCACGATAAATTCAACGGGAGATCTCTGACATTGAGTTTGTTTGTTAGCCTATTGAAACGTTGTCTGGATAATGACTTAGTGAAGATATTTGCAATTTGATCCTTTATAGAAATATAAGAACCCGATAATTGTTGAGTCGCTACACACTCTCGAACAAAATGAAAATCAATTTTCACATGTTTTGTACGAGCATGAAAGACTGGATTTGTTGTTAGATATGTGGCTCCAATATTATCACAGTAAATTTTTGGTACAATATTTGATGCAAGATAAAGTTCAGAGAATAGTAATTGAAGCCAGATAATTTCAGATGTTGCATTTGCTATTGTCGGTGATCGGTTGGTCGACAATAGGGGGTGAATTGCTCTTGAAAAATAAACCTATCTTTTTTTTCTTGCTCAATAAAGATGTCGGTTAGTTCACAAGCAAGATAAACGTAAGAATAAATTAAACAAACAAGAAAAAGAGGCACAGACAGTTACTTGGTTTGCAACCAAGAAGGTTGCTAATCCAAAGCAAAAATATAGCTCGATTATCCTGAATAATTCTTTGGGGTGGCGAAGCCTCTTACAGAATGAAGAACTCAGAAAGCAAAGGAAAACAGAAATGAAATTCGTGTACAAGTAAATGAATGAATGCAACAGATCTCTGGAGGTCTATTTATAGCCCCAGTCGTGTTTATCCAATCGCTAATGTGGCCTTACACGGGCACTCAAGTGCTTAGGGGCGCCTGACATGTGGCTTAGGAGTTATCCACCTCACAATGATCGCGAACGGCTAGCTGTGGATGAATTTTCACTTCTCGGGCGCCTGTATGCACTGGGGCTCCCAAGAACAGGGGCACCCTCATTCACAGGCACCCAAGTTGACTCGGGCTATCGAGAGCCCGAGTGGCTTTCGGTCAGCACAATGATGACCAGTCTCCAGCGGGTCTTCTTGGGTGATCTCGGGCCTTCTAGAGTTGGGCTCACCCGAACCCTCCTCCGTCCTTCTCCTTGAGCGTGCTTCCGCCTGGCTTCTCATCCCTCGAACGTCACACGTGTCCTTCTCGTTCCACCGACATACTCTTCCACATACCTCTGCGTCCCTCGAATGCACCGAGCACGTCGGCTTCCATCCCGTGCCATCCTTCTCGACCGCAGTATCTTCCACTCGATTTCCTATGCTCTTAAGCTCTTGCACACATAAACACAATGATCAAACTTGACTCGGTTGACCACATCAAAACTCACCTGGGATACTTATAGCAATACCTTTATATTCAGCCTCAGTGCTTGAACGAGATATTGTAGGTTGCTGTTTAGAATTCCATGAGATAAGATTTCGTCCAAGAAATATTGCATATCCACTAGTAGAGCATTTGTTTGTGGGATCGATGTGATCGATAGAGGGGGTGAATATCGATAACGATTTTTCGGATGAATCAGATTTAATGCAGCGGAAAATAAACAAGTCAAACACGGCTAACACCTTGTTTTTTACTTGGATCGGAGTCTATGACGGCTCCTACTCCAAGGCCCATGTTCCTTGACCGTTTTCGTTGGGCAATACTATAATTCGTGAATAAAGTACATGACTAATGATTAAGTATAGAAAAATGAAATTATACCAACACACTAAAAGAAGGAATTTCGTTGCAAAAGCGGTGTGTCGTCGATCTTGAACTTCTTGGGCATAGGGAACTCGAGCACGAAAGCTTTATCGTTGAGATTTCGAGAGCTTGAGTTGATGTCTGGAAGCAAGGGGGTGAAACCCGTTTTATACTTGATCTCGGGCGCTTGAGTGGCTACAGGGGCACCCTCCATGTCACCAGTTCAGCCGCATCCTTATCTGCAGACTCGGCCAACTTTTATCCTGTTCTTGGGTGCTTGTGAGCACTGGGGCACATAGGAGCAATGAGGTGCCTGGGAGCTGACGTGGTGCATCCAACCAGCGATCGCCAACTCAGCTTCACTAACGGTTGAGAAAACATGGAGCGCCTGAGTCCTCTCAAGCGCCTGGGTTCTAGGGCATCTGAGTCCTCTCAGGCGCCCCTGATTGTAGCGGCTAGTTCCTTTAGCCTACAATGAATGTTAGTCCCAAACATAATATAATAAAGTAAATGTATGCATAAATGACAACAAGAGCTATCTGGTTCTGACTTTGGATTTCAAATAAAATCCAAGATCGAACTGACGCCTACTATTCCCTCTTCCGGGGAACGCGTTCTCACCTACTTCACTCTGGAGAAGTTACCTTTGCCAACCGGCACCTCCGGTTGGACTTTTGCTCGGCCTCTGAGACTCCCGAATTTCGAGACGTTCGTACCTCAACCCGTCTCTACTTCTGTCTGTAGTCCTCGCTCGGCTAAGTCTCCTGCTGATCTTTCAGAACAAGCCCTCAGTACCCAATCCTCAACTAGGACTTCGTGCCCAATTCCTTGAACCAGGTTGTTGTGCCCAACCCTCGACCAGGTCTTCGGTACCCAACCCTCGGTTGGGGCTTCATGCCCAGTGCTCGACCAAGCCTTCGTGCTCAACCCTACAGGTCAAGACTTCGTGCCTAAGTTATCTAGGACTTTCCTGCACACTTAGCAAATTCATTAGATTACCATATAAATTTAACATTGAACCCTTTGTCATTATCAAAACCAGGTTCGATCTGGTACTTCCGGCACCAATAATCTCCACCTTTTTTATTTATTGCAACCTAGTTCAAAAGCTAATTTAAAAATATGTAATCAAGAGATAATTCACAGTTAAGTAATAGAATAAAGTAATTTTCTTTAGGACATGACAAATTTTGAAAAAGCTTTTAACTCTCTCATTGATTAGTAACCTCCTCCTTATTTTTATAACATTTATAATTTTTGAAAAAAAAATCCTTGAGATATTGTATAAAGCTCCCCCTTGGTTTGAAATTCTCCCCTTGAAACTTTTGAAAAAAAACATACAATTTCCAATTTGAGAAATTTTCAAAAAAAAAATCTAAGTATGAAGGCGTTATTTCCTTTGAAAAATAATTCTAAGTATAATTTTGAAAAAGTGTTTTGAAAAAACTTCTGAGTATCATAAAAGAAACTCTAAGTTAAAGTGAAAATAAAGTTTTCCTTTTAAAAAATTTTCTTTTAAAGATAAAGTTTCTTTGAAAAATTTGAGAAAAATTTAGGAAAGTTTGAGTTGTAACTTTATTTTTCTTACTCTCCTCCTTTGCCATATATCAAAAAAATTGTAGTAGATATTCTTTTTGAAAAAATATGATTAAGGAGAATATTGAGTATCAAAGCCTATGAATTTTGCAAAATCATAAGAAAATTTTAAAAAAGTTATCTAAAATAAATGTCAGGTGTTAATTTTTAAAAAGCAAATAATAGGGAATAATTAATAAATTATGAAATAATTGACCAAGAATTAATGCTAATAAACAGTTTGTTAAACCAAGTTGATATTCCTATTGAGTCCAAGCATGATTTAAGTCTAAAAAGTAAACCATTCAAAAACAATTTGTAAAATAATCAAATCTTAATTACTTGGGTCCCTGTCTAACCCAATTTGTTACTTACTAACTGTTATAAAACAGTAGCTTTTATTAGGGTTTGTCAAGTTAAGTAGTCTTATCAAGTTAGACTTTCTAAGCTTGATTACTTAATCTGATTGTTGTTCAAATGTATTTATTGCCCCAACTGCTTTTGATACACTGACTTAAAACATCTTGAGTCAAGACATAGACCTAAGCATCTCAACCTAGTCTAAGTTGTCAATCAAAATATCCTAATGCGCTTGTAAGATGCTGGCTTCTAAATCTATAGGAACATGCAAACTAAGATTAAGTTCTAAGCTAAGTCTATAACGAAGAAATCTAGTTTTAAAGGGGGTAATTTTTGCAAAACTAAGTCGGAAAATAAAATAAAAGGTTTAAAATAATATGTTTTAAAACTATGAATTTTTGAAAAGCAGTTAATAGTTTTTGAAAAATGAAAAAAATGACAAGAATCATTTCAAAAACACATAAATGATAAATAACCCTATTCTACTGAGCACATCCCAAGTTGTCTTCTTAGTGAACTAAACTTAGACTCAGGTAGTAGTTTAGTGAAAATATCAGTTATGTTAAATTTTGATTCTATGTGTGTAAGTACAATTTCGCCCCTGGGTACATGATGTTAGGACCGAAAGAAATTTAGATATCTCCACAATGGTATGAAATTGTCCATTTTGGGCCTAAGCCCTTATGGTTTTGCTCTTGGGCTCTCCCAAAAGGTCTCATGCCAATGAAGATATTTTTTTCCTTATAAGCCTATGATCTTTCCTATGTGTTCTCAATATGGGACTATGTTGCAACCTTGCAACCCCAACGACCCCCCCCCCCCCCTCAAACAATAGACCATAAGCCTCCCTCCTCAAGCGGAAACCCTTTCCATTTGATGTCCGATCCTTAACCCACCAGGACTTTTTGGCCCTTGGTCCACCCGAACTACTATGACTTCACCGCCTAGCCACAAATAGGACTTCTCTGCTTAGTGTCTGGTCCTCTTGATCAAGACGCAGGAGCCCACACATCCTTTATTCAAGGCTTAACCCATATGGTTAGATCTGGATCATGACTCTTGCTTGTGTTTCTTCAAGCGGTTAGTCCGGTTAGGATCGAGATAGAGCGATAGAGGGGGAGGTGAATATCGCTTAAAAATTCTTCGAATTTCAGAACGATCGAATACACAGTGGAAAATAAAACACAACATGGTAACACAAGTTAGTTTTACATGCTTCAGAGTCTTGACCGTCTCCTATTGCAAGGCTCACGATCCTTGTGTTGATACAGTCTGGCCCTGATTGGTGTGTTGGTGTTGACAACGATTTTAGTTTAGGTTGATGATTATGATGATTATGATTAAGTCCTGATCGAGGATTAGGCATGATATGGAGGATCCTAGCCTGGAGGGCTAGATGTTGAAAAAAACCCTAACCTGGAGGGTTAGGTGTGAAAAATCCTAGCTTGGAGGCCTAGGTGTTGGAAAAGTCCTAATTCGGAAGGGTTGGGTGAAAAGTCCTAGCTTGGAGGGCTAGGTGAAAAGTCCTAACTTGGAGGGCTAGGTGCAAATTCCCATCCTGGAGAATTAGGTGAAAAGTCATGGCTTGGAGGGTCAGGTGCCTAGCTTGGAGGGCTAGGTTGGATAAAGTTCTAACTCGGAAGGGTTGCGTGAAAAGTCCTAGCTTGGAGGGCTAGGTGAAAAGTCCTGGCTTGGAGGGCTAGGTGAAAAGTCCTAACTTGGAGGATTAGGTGCAAATTCCCAACTTAGAGAGTTAGGTGGAAAAATCCTTAGCTTGGAGGGCTAAGGTGGATGGAAACTTAGCTTGGAGGGCTGAGTTTGAGTCCTTGGAACGGTCTGGTGATCGATCAGGGATTCTGGCACGCTGCTCCTTCGTGGATCAGTCTGGTGACCGATCCAGCGATGACTGATCGGTCTGGTGACCGATCAGGGAGCACACAGTGAGGTTGGGAACCTACTGTACTGCTCCTGATCGATCTGGTGACCGATCAGGGAGTATGCGTTTCACCCATTGACTGGCTCCTGATCGGTCTGGTGACCGATCAGGGAGCGAGCAATGAGGTTGAGTTCCCTTGCTGAACTACTCCTGATCGGTCTGATGACCGATCAAGATCACTGTGCAGATCGTTCTGGTGAACGATCCAGCTTCGCGGGCTTCTCACTAAGATCGATCAGGACGGTTCCTGATCGGTCTGGTGATGACCTGATCGGACTGTTGACCGATCAGGTGACACCCTGATCGGTTAGTTGACCGATCAGAAGGCTTAGCCTACGAAACTCAGAAATCGCCCGATATAAGGGTGGATCGGTCCGGTGAACGATCCACGACCTGGGATCGGTCTGGTGATCGGTCCAGGAGATTCTCAAAGAAATCGTGATTTCTGATTGAGCGTTGGGGATCTATTAGGACGGAACCTGATCGGTCTGGAACCAGCCTGATCGGTCTGGTGACCAATCAGGAGGCTCTCTGATCGGTCCGGTGACCGATCACTTTAATTCAAATTGCACTGTCAGACGCTCTGATCGCGTCTGAACATCTGATATTTGCTGCCTCTTACCTCTGATATTTGATTCACTGTGTGATATACTGCTCTAACAGTCTGATTAAGCTGCAGGTGACAGGGGAGGATTCAAACACTCAAGGAGAAGTCAAAGGGGACTTTCCTTGGAGCAGGTTTGTCCATTTCTCAACTCAGGTTGCAACGGCTGGAGCTGCAGGACTGAAGTCGCTGACTGAAGCTTGGCTGAGGGAGCTCAGGAAGTTCAGTAAGGGTTCAGTGTAGCTGGCGTTGGCAGTGAGGCAGCTGGAGGCTGCTGGAGATGAGGTCACCTAATGCTTAGCGTAGAAACAAAAGGAACGGGAGACAGCTTCGGTGGAGAGCGTTCGAAAGTTTACAGCTTGTGCTTTTGAGTTCCTGTGCCTTGAGTTCTCCACATCAAGGCTTGCTGTGTTCTTGAAGTTTCCATCATTCTGAGCAAGCGATCGAGAAGCAATCATCCTTTACTTGAGCCTAGAAGGAGGGAACAAGGAGCTTGGAGTCCGACAGTGGGAAGACACGAAGAAGGGTTCTTGCGTGAGATCGCCACTGGGTGGAGCTCAGGGAAGCTTGTTGTGTTCTTGTCCTTGCTGAGTGCTTGAGTAAGATCCTTCTTGCTGTTTCATTGAGCTTAAACATTTATCTGTGATTGAAACGCTGTGGAGAGGTTTCTCCACCGAGAAGGAGGTTGCGTTATATCCGGTGATCACCGGGGCTTGATCTGCCAACGATCAAGGGATCGCCCACCTTATGGGCACGCCAAGGAGTAGGGGCAAGTTATCCCCGAACCTTGTAAACCCTCTTGTTAGCGATCTTGATAGCTGTCGTTGTTAGCTTTCATCTCTGTTTTTAGTTTACTGCACTGCTTTGTTTTTCCTTTGCTTCTTTTGCTGTGCTACTGATAAGTTAAGTGCAGAAAACTTGCTAAGTTCTCAAGGAAAAAGTGTTGGCTATATTCACCCCCTCCCTCTCTAGCCATCTCGTCTCCAAGAAGTGGTATTAGAGCAAGGGGCTCTGTACACGGCTTAACATCCGAGAGTTTTCAACAAGATGGCGTTGAGAGAAGGCTTCTCTACCACCCAACCTCCATTCTTTGATGGCGCCGACTTCCAATATTGGAGATCAAACATGGAATACTATTTGAAGATGGATATCCATACTTGGTTCGCGGTGAAGGAGTGATTCACCCCTCCGAAGGATGATGAAGGAAAGGAACTTGAGTCATGGAGGTGGACTGCCGAACAAACAAGAAAAAGTAAAGCCGACGCAAAGGCGGTTGTCACTCTATAATGTGGCATGAACAAAGACCAACTCATCAAGGTTGGTCCTTTCACAAGTGCAAAGGACTTGTGGAACAAACTCATCGAGCTTCATGAAGGCACCCGGGACTCAAGAATTGTCAAGAGGGATTTGTTCCTCAATCAACTCCAAAATCTCTCCATGAAGGAGAATGAGTCGGTAAGTGAGCTCCATAGCCGGTTCAAGGAAGTCCTCAATGGACTTCATTCAATTGATGAAAAGGTCGAGAATCGCGACCTTGTGAGGTATGTTTTGAAAGCATTTCCAAGGAATGCTTTGTGGACATCCATGGTGGATGCCTACAAGGTATCCAAGGATCTATCTATTGTTAAGTTAGATGACTTATTTTGTGAGATGGAATTGCTTGAAATGGCTAACAAAGGCCCCAAGGAAAAGGGGATTGTCTTAGTTGCAGGGGGCCGAGCCACCAAGAAGAAGAAGGAGAAGAAGAAGGAGAAGGAGGTCTCTTCATCTTCATCCTCTTCCGAATCCGAGTACGATTCTGAGGAAGATGGCAGCGGCTCTTCTTCCTCCGAGATGGCAAACTTTGTGCGAAGAATGATGCGAAGGGATCGACGCTCAAGGGTAGAGGTAACTCTAGTGAAGTTA
>JAGFNQ010001121.1:139503-207830 GCA_024364735.1 Boesenbergia rotunda
TTCTTTTTGTAGAAGAGTTGAAAATGAAAAATCATCAACCATTAAGACAATTAGAAGTGATCATGGAGGTGAATTTCAAATTCAAAGGTTTTTAAAGTTTTGTCAAGATAGAGGTTATAAGCATGAGTTCTCCACTCCTAGAACACCACAACAAAATGGTGTTGTAGAGAGGAAGAACCGTGGTACTTCAAGAGGCTGCACGAAGCATGCTCAATGAGTACTCACTCCCGAGTCACTTGTGGGCCGAAGCTGTGAATACAGCTTGCTATGTGCAAAAACAAGTCCTCATTCATAGGTTTCTAGGAAAGACTCCCCATGAACTTTGGTTGGGAAACCACCTACGGTTAAACACCTTAGGGTGTTTGGTTGTAAGGTGTTCATTCTAAATACCAAGGACACCTTGGAAAGTTCACGGCAAAGGTTGATGAAGGGATACTAGTCGGGTACTCCCTCGTTAGCAAAGCCTACCGAGTCTACAACAAGAAGTCTAATTAGTTGAAGAGTCTTCTGATGTGGCTATTGAAGAAATTCCAAAAGTCAAGTGACCAATCAGAAAATGTAGAAGGAGTTCAACTCGAACTAAAGGAGACTTAGTTTGAATGAAACTCCAAGTGTTGTTGATGGTGATGAGTCTGATGACGGTGAACCTAGACAACCCATTGATCAGCCGGATCCTGAGGCTGAACTTGTGTCTAGTGAATCCGTTCAAGAAGCACCACCAACACCAGGCAAACTAGATTAGCCTCTAGTCATCCCCAAGACCAAATTGTTGGAGACATCCATCAAGGGGTTAGGACTAGATCATTCTTCCGGAATGAGGCTAATGAAGTTGCCCTAATTTCCGAAGTTGAACCTAGAAAAATTGATGAAGCATTAAGTGATCCCGATTGATCATTGCAATGCAAGATGAACTAGGTCAATTTGAAAGGAGTCAAGTTTGGGACTTAGTCCCTAGACCCAAGAAGACCTCCATTATTGGAACCAAATGGGTTTTCAAGAACAAATTGAACATAAGGGAGAAATCATTAGAAACAAGGCACGCTTGGTAGCCAAGGGATACAGTCAAGTTGAAGGCCTTGATTATGATGAGACCTATGCTCCCGTGGCACGATTAGAGTCCATCCGATTGATGCTTGCATTTGCAGCACATCGTGGTTTCAAATTATATCAAATGGACGTCAAATCGGCCTTTCTAAATGGTTTAATTAGGGAAGAGGTCTACGTCGAACAACCACCGGGGTTTGAGAGTACCGAATTTCCAAACCACGTGTTCAAACTCAAAAAGGCACTGTATGGCCTTAAACAAGCACCCCGGGCTTGGTATGAGCGGTTGTCGACATTCCTAGTTGAGAAGGGTTTCGTTAGAGGCCAAATAGACCCTACACTATTTCTACGAAGGGATAGTGACAACATATTTGTAGCCCAAGTATATGTCGATGACATAATCTGTGGCTCAAATAATAAGGGCTATTTAAATGAGTTCATTGGACACATGGAGGTGAGTTTGAAATGAGTCTAGTGGGAGAGTTGACTTTCTTCCTTGGACTTGAAATCAAGCAAACTCGCGATGTATCCAGTGCATCAATCAAAGTATACACAAGAAATGCTTCGAAAATTCAATATGAGTGATTCAAAAGAGGTAACCACTCCCATGGCGACAAACACAAGATTAGACAATGATGAGAGTGGTAAACCCGTTGATTTAACTCAATATCAAAGTATGATAGGTAGTCTGCTATACCTTACAGCTAGTCGACCTGATATACTATTTGCTGTAGGTATGTGCACTAGGTATCAAGTTTGTGCCAAGGAATCCCACTTAATCGCTGTTAAGCGGATTTTGAGATATCTCAAGGGCACAATTGGTGTAGGCCTTTGGTACCCCCGTACCGAATCTTTTGATTTGATTGGCTACATGGATTCCGACTATGCTGGATGTAAGTTGGACTGGAAGAGCACAAGTGGGGGTTGCCAATTCTTAGGCTCGTCCTTAGTAAGTTGGTCAAGTCGGAAGCAACATTGTGTTGCTCTCTCCACGACCGAGGCAGAATATATCGCCATGGGAGAGAGTGTATCACAATTGTTGTGGATGATACATACTTTAGAGGACTATGGATTGAGTTACAAGGGTGTGCAAGTGTTATGTGATAACATAAGCACAATTAACTTAACCAAGAATCCAGTCCATCATTCTAGGACCAAACATATTGAAGTGAGACACCACTTCATTAGGGATCATGTAGCTAGGGGAGATATTGTACTCTCACATGTAGAGTCCAAATCAAACCTAGTCGACATTTTCACTAAACCACTTCCCGAAAATGAATTTAGTTTTCTAAGACGGGAGTTGGGAATGTGTCGCGCTTCATAGTTTTTCTATTTGCATTCAAACCCTCTATGATTATTTCAAATTGTTGGGGAACAATTGGGTAACTTTGGGAACATCTCACACAAACTATAAGGTTTACCAAAACATTTTTGCTTGCTAGAAATGGGGTGAGATGTTAGGTTCGACTAAATTTCTCAAAATGTCATTGCATCCCTTGAGAAATTAAGTTGACAAGATAATAATCACGGTGATGACCAAGTATGGGGAAAACCAATGCATAACATATGTGTATTTGGCCCTATGATCATACTTGGACATTCCAATCAAGGAAACTTGATTGGAACATTGGATTTGGTTCAAACTTAATAGTAATTGCTTGAATGTTTATTGATTGAGTTTGATTCCATTTGGATGGGTCAAAGTGATTGTTGAGCCTATAAGGACCTTTGATCTTTGCTCAGGGATCAATGTTAGTGATGAGATCATGTCCAAGTTCGACAAACTTCATCAGATCTCGTTGGAAAAATTCTAAAATTCTGAAACTGAACATTTCAGTTCGTATCAGGGAGTACCAGGAACCCTGATCGGTCACCGGACCGATCAGGCATAGGGCTGATCGGTCTCCGGACCGATCTGGCTCCTTCTTGCATTGATCGGTCCACAGACCGATCAGAGGGCCAGCAGTGACTTTCCGAAACTGTGACCAAGTATATTGAGCTAGCTTGGATCGGTCCCCGGACTGATCTGGAACCCTGTGGGGATCGGTCCACAGACCGATCAGGGAGTTCAGAGATTTCTCTCCGAACCCTACTGTTCGTGTCCTGATCGATCACCCGACCGATCAGGAGCGCGTCTGATCGGTCACCCGACCGATCAGCATCCGGTCAGTCCGATCAGGCTATAGTCTGATCGGTCTGGGTGTGATCAGATCGAACGGTGATCCGTTCAGACGCATTAAATTCTGGTTGGTGGACCGATCCACCAACCGATTAACTTCGCGAAAACCTTCACTTCCGAACCCTAGCGGCGAAACCTCCCACTCGCGCCCCCCCCCCTTTGCTTCGTGCGAGAGCTCTCCAGTGCCTTCTTCTCCTTCCTTTCCGTGCGTACGAGTGTGTGCGAAGGTCTCTACGGAAGTTCTCTGTTCCCAGCAAGTTCTCGGTTTGCTCCAAGCCCTGTGCGAGCTCTTCTCTCGCAGAAACACTCTGCGACCACCTCTTCCGCACAAGGTTCTCGCTCTCGACCTCCAAGAACTACTCAATGGCACCAAAGTAAGTTCTTGCTTTGGTTTTTCATTCAAATTAGTCTATAGTATTTGTGTGTGAAGCTAACCATGTTTTGGCTCTTGTTCTTGCTGTTGTGTCGTGACCCTTGTGTTATTGTCGTGACCTTACTTTGCCGTGACCTTACTTTCTCATCTTATGATCAAACCTTAAATCAAATGTGTCTCTTGATCATTGTGTCTTGGTTGCATTCTCTGATTGGGTCCTATCTGGTATGATCAATTCTTGATTCATTATATGTTCATCTTGCTCAAATTGATTAAATTATGTGTATGACCAATTCAATCCTTTAGAAAGTCTTCCAAGGGCAAGGAAGCTGCTGATGGCAGCTCGAGAGGGAAAGCCCCTTCCTCCTCTGCCCCTTCCAGAAGGCCACAGCCTTCTTCTAGCTCCAGGTTCCCAAATGCGGCCTGTGAACAGGCCTTTCAAGTAAGGACCTTCAAACTATTACCCTGTCGATCTATTGATGTTCCTTTCCTGATTGAGTACTATCCCTCTGTCATGGAGATTGTCACTTATTACAGTCTGGGTTTTCTTCTTTCCTTGGAACGGACCATAAATTACGACCTAGTCTCTGAATTCTACAACAACCTACAACAAGGTCCTCAAGGAGGATTCGAGTTCACTACTCGTGTCGGGAAGATGAACCTCAAATTTTCATATGAGATCTTAACAGGGTACTTAGGTGGTCGACGGTCACCTAAGCTCTATTCAATCTATCCCAAGCTTCCTGATCCTCTGCTAGCACCATTCGCGGATGTTACCCCTGACTCTATCTATCAGCACTTCTTTGGTCATCCTCGCCTTGCCGGGCTTGATGAGTTGGGTCCAGTTTTCCTACTTTTACAGCCCTTCGACTTTCTCCAGCTGACTACGTCCTTTTCAAGATCATTACAAATTGCATCTTACCCATTACTTCAAAGCCGTTGGCCGAGATCCGACCCTACCACTGCCTTATGCTCTACGGCATGCATTGTCGGATGGACTTTGATATCATAGAGAGCATTTTTCAATCTATCCTATCCTACCGTGAGCCTAGCCGTCGCACAGTTTATATGCCTTTTGGTCATATCATCACTGATTGGCTTATGTCAGTTGGTGTTGATGTCACCAAGGGCAGGACTGTGCCCATGGTTAAGCAAGATTGTCGTTTGGGTCGGCGGGCTTTTGCAAAGTCTGGTATTATCATTCGTGAGCGCGATGGGGTCTTGGTGTGGAAGGATGGACGCGGACTTGGTGACCTTCCTGGAGGGGCCCTTCATTTTCAGGCACCACACGAGGCTCCTCCTGCTGACGCCGAGTATGACGATGAGCCGGAGCCTGATCTGCGCTGGCAGATCTCAGAGCTGGATCAGACACTACAGGAGGTTATTCAGTTGGGGGCGACAGATCGCGAGGATTTTCGGTCGGGCTTTCGCTCCTTCGATTGCCGCCTGACCAGGATCGAGACCGAGGTCTCAGGGACCCGTACACTCCAGCAGACATGGTATGATGAGTGGCACAGCCACACATTTCCAGGAGGTGCACCTCCTTCGAGTACTGCACCAGGGTCCTTTGCTCCTACTGATACCACGATGGATGATCTCGTGGACGATGACGACCCTCCCGCTGATGTCTGAGCCTGGATGTTTCCTACTTTTCTCTGTGGTCTGTATGGATAATTTGTGTGACTTGTGGGCTGTATGCCCTGCGACTTGACTATTGTAGCCTTGTGCCACACGTATCTTGTTCTTGATGCATGTGTCCTGTATCTTGCTACTTTTCTGATGTTTATGCTTTGACTTGTCTGACTTTATCTCACATGCTTATCTGATATTAGTATATCTATTGTTGATGCCATGATTGTTTATGTGAGTTTTATCTGCATGTTTGCTACATTGCCATGTTCATGCTTATAATGCCATGTCGTGTTGATACATATGATTGTCATGACATGCTTTGTGAGTTGTTACTTCATGTTCGTATGATGCATGTGATTGCTATATCTTGCTCTATCTTTTTCACATGTGTTCATATGGTTATTCTACAACCTATCACATCTTTGTTGATATGAGATACCCCTAGGGTTGAGGGGGAGTTTGGTTTAGACTTAACAGCCCTTCTAGACCCCTTTTCGGTGTTCGACAAAGGGGGAGAGAGTGTGGATTGGTTAAGTTTAGAATGATCATGTTGTAGAGAGAGGATCTAGATTCCCCTATAATTCTAAATTTGAAAAACTTGATTAAGAATCCCTAAACTTAAAATCGGGTTGTCAAACAACAAAAAGGGGGAGATTGTTGATGCAGTCTGGCCCTGATTGGTGTGTTGGTGTTGACAACGATTTTAGTTTAGGTTAATGATTATGATGATTATGATTAAGTCCTGATCGAGGATTAGGCATGATATGGAGGATCCTAGCCTGGAGGGCTAGATGTTGGAAAAACCCTAACCTGAAGGGTTAGGTGTGAAAAATTCTAGCTTGGAGGGCTAGGTGTTGGAAAAGTCCTAATTCGGAAGGGTTGGGTGAAAAGTCCTAGCTTGGAGGGCTAGGTGAAAAGTCCTAACTTGGAGGGTTAGGTGCAAATTCCCAACTTGGAGAGTTAGGTGGAAAAATCCTTAGCTTGGAGGGCTAAGGTGGATGGAAACTTAGCTTGGAGGGCTGAGTTTGAGTCCCTGGATCGATCTGGTGATCGATCAGGGATTCTGGCACGCTGCTCCTTCGTGGATCGGTCTGGTGACCGATCCAGCGATGACTGATCGGTCTGGTGACCGATCAGGGAGCACACAGTGAGGTTGGGAACCTACTGTGCTGCTCCTGATCGATCTGGTGACCGATCAGGGAGTATGCGTTTCACCCATTGACTAGCTCCTGATCGGTCTGATGACCGATCAGGATCACTGTGCAGATCGTTCTGGTGAACGATCTAGCTTCGCGGGCTTCTCACTAAGATCGATCAGGACGGTTCCTGATCAGTCTGGTGATGACCTGATCGGACTGATGACCGATCAGGTGACACCCTGATCGGTCAGTTGACCGATCAGAAGGCTTAGCCTGCGAAAGTCAGAAATCGCCCGATATATGGGTGGATCGGTCCGGTGAACGATCCACGACCTGGGATCGGTCTGGTGATCGGTCCAGGAGAATCTCAAAGAAATCGCGATTTCTGATTGAGCGTTGGGGATCTATCAGGACGGAACCTGATCGGTCTGGAACCAGCCTGATCAGTCTGGTGACCAATCAGGAGGCTCTCTGATCGGTCCGGTGACCGATCACTTTAATTCAAATTGCACTGTCAGACGCTCTGATCGCGTCTGAACATCTGATATTTGCTGCCACTTACCTCTGATATTTGCTGCCACTTACCTCTGATATTTGATTCACTATGTGATATACTGCTCTAACAGTCTGATTAAGCTGCAGGTGACAGGGGAGGATTCAAACACTCAAGGAGAAGTCAAAGGGGACTTTCCTTGGAGCAGGTTTGTCCATTTCTCAACTCAGGTTGCAACGGCTGGAGCTGCAGGACTGAAGCCGTTGACTGAAGCTTGGCTGAGGGAGCTCAGGAAGTTCAGTAAGGGTTCAGTGTAGCTGGCGTTGGCAGTGAGGCAGCTGGAAGCTGCTGGAGATGAGGTCACCTGATACTTAGCGTAGAAGCAAAAGGAACGGGAGACAACTTCGGTGGAGAGCGTTCGAAAGTTTACAGCTTGTGCTTTTGAGTTCCTGTGCCTTGAGTTCTCCACATCAAGGCTTGCTGTGTTCTTGAAGTTTCCATCATTCTGAGCAAGCGATCGAGAAGCAATCATCCTTTACTTGAGCCTAGAAGTAGGGAACAAGGAGCTTGGAGTCCGACAGTGGGAAGACACGAAGAAGGGTTCTTGCGTGAGATCGCCACTGGGTGGAGCTCAGGGAAGCTTGCTGTGTTCTTGTCCTTGCTGAGTGCTTGAGTAAGATCCTTCTTGCTGTTTCATTGAGCTTAAACATTTATCTGTGATTGAAACGCTGTGGAGAGGTTTCTCCACCGAGAAGGAGGTTGCGTTATATCCGGTGATCACCGGGGCTTGATCTGCCGACGATCAAGGGATCGCCCACCTTAAGGGCATGCCAAGGAGTAGGGGCAAGTTATCCCCGAACCTTGTAAACCCTCTTGTTAGCGATCTTTATAGCTGTCGTTGTTAGCTTTCATCTCTGTTTTTAGTTTACTGCACTGCTTTGTTTTCCTTTGCTTCTTCCGCTGTGCTACTGATAAGTTAAGTGCAGAAAACTTGCTAAGTTCTCAAGGAAAAAGTGTTGGCTATATTCACCCCCCCCCCCCCCCCGCCTCTCTAGCCATCTCGTGTCCAACACCTTGATCGTTTACTTTGGGAAATTCGCTAATGATCGGAAGAATGTACAGAGTATAAGATTTATGTGCGCAAATGAAATGAAACAAGTATACTGACTCTTTTTTGAATGAATTAAAAACCTTCGCTCGGAGAGTCAGACGGTGTTTCGGCATTGTCGAAGCTTTGATTGCACAACACACAGGTGAACAAAATGATCACAGAATGTCAATTAATCATTTGGGGTGCCGCTCTCGTCCCCTTTACATAGTAGTCTTTCTGGAGCCTGAGTCCCTTTTAGGCGCCCCAGTCGCAGCGACTCGGACAACAACTCTATCCGCTACGCAGTCAAACTTTATCCTAGCTTAGGCGCCCTAGTCCCTTTCAGGCGTCTGAGTGCCGACGTGGCTCCTCCACTCAGTACTCGCCACGTAAGCTTGACCGTTGCGCCAACTTAGCCACTCGCCGCCAATTCCAGGTACCTGAGTCCCATTCAGGCGCCCTAGTCAAGATGATTCTATTTTTTAGCTGCAACAAGGGTTAGTTCCATACAATAATATAAATAGAATAAATGCAAGTATGGATTTACAGCCAATGCTATCTTGGTCCTTACTTTTAGGTTTCTCCTAAAACCCTAGGTCGGATCGACGCCTACTGTTCCCTCTCGGTGAACGTGTCCTCACCTACTCCTCTCAGGAGAGTGTACTTGCTGCCATCCGGAACCTCCGGTTGGACTTTTACTCGACCTCTGAGAACTCGGAACTTGACGACGTTCGACCTTGACCCGTCTCGACTCCTGTCCGCAATCCCCGCTTGGCAAAGTCTTCTGTTTGGTCCCTCGGACCAAGACTTCGTGCTTGTCTTCACTCACCAAGTCTTCATTGCCCAATCCTCGACCAGGACTTGGTGCTCAACCCTGCAAGTCAAGACTTCTGGCCTAGCTTACCTAGGACTTGTTTACAAGCTTCATAAGTTCGTTAGTACAAACAAATCAGCTTAACATGAACTCTTTGCCACTTATCAAAACAAGGTTTGATCTGGTGCTTCCGGCACCAACAAAGGTAACTTCTCTAGAGTGGAATAGGTGAGGACGCATTCCCTGGAAGAGGGAATAGTAGGCGTGAGTTCGACCTAGAATTTTATTTGAAATCCAAAATCAGAACCAAGATAGCTATGACTGTTATTCATGCATATTTATCATATTATATTATGTTCTTGGACTAACTCTGGTTGCAGGCTGAAAGGAGGTGGCTGTTGCGATCCCAGACGCCTGAGAACCCAGGCGTCTAAATGGTATTAGGCACCTAGAAGGGGTTCTTCTAGCAGTTGTGCCACGTCAGCTCCCAGGAGTCCGTGAGCTCCCAGGCGCCTCAATAGTCCCATGTGCCCAAGAATGGAGATAAATGTTGGTCAAGTCTACGGATAAGGGTGTGGTGACGTGGAGGGCGCCCCATAAGCTATCAGGCGCCCGAGAAGCAACTATAAAAGGGGCTTCACCGCTTTGCTTCCAAACATCAACTCAAGCACTCAAGCACGCTACGACAAGCTTCCGTGCTCTAGTTTTTTGCGCTGACAACGCTCAAGATCGACGACACGCCGCTCCAACAAAGCTTCGCTCTTCTTCTTAAGTGTCATCGGTATAAATTTTTCAACCCAGTTATGTACTTAAATTAGTTACTTGTACATCATTTTCCGAGCTATAAAATTACCCGATGAAAACGACCAAGGACCGTGGGCCTTGGAGTAGGAGTCGTTCCAGACTCCGAACCAAGTAAAACAAACTGCGTTAGCTGTGTTTAAATTGTGCATTTTCGCTGCGTTTAAATCTATGTTTCTGAAAAATTTATGTTATCGATATTCACCCCCTCTATCATTTACAACGATCCCACAGAGTACGCCGGCAGAACGAGAAAGACGCGTGCAACGTCCGAGGGACGAGAAGCCGGGCGGAAGCACGCTCGAGGAGAAAGTCAGAGGAGAGTTTGAGTGAGCCAAACTCTAGAAAGCTCGAAAATCACCGAAGAAGACACGCTAGAGTACGGTCAGCATAAAGCTAACCAAAAGCCACTCGGACGCCCATTAATGAGGGCACCCCTATTCCTGGGCGCCTCAGTGTATATAGGCGCCCGAGAAGTCATTTTATCCACAACTCAACTGTTTGCGAATGTTGCGAAGCGGATAAACTTTCAGGCCACGTGTCAGGCACCCCTAAGTACTCGGGCACCCCTATTGTGCTAAATCAGTATTCAGATAGAGTTGACCGGGGCTATAAATATACTCCTATAGCTCAGTTCCAAATCAACCATTGCACTGTAAATGAATTCTTCTAAGTTTTCTATATTTTTTCTATGTTCTAATTTTGTAAGAGGCTTCTCCTTCCTCAAGGAGTTCATCTGAAGTTTGTGCTATAGTTGGCTTGGATTAGCAACCATCTTGGTTACAACCAAGTAAACATCTTGTGCCTCTTTTATTTCTGTTATAATTTCTTATATGTTATGCTTTGCTTGTTAAACTAACTTCTATCTTTGTTGAACAAAAATAAGAGATCTCTTTTATCTTTTCAGGGGTAATTCAACCCCCTCTTGTCGACCACATGTTCTCCGACAAGTGGTATCAGAGCTAGGACACTCCAGAAGGACTAACCGCCATCTGAAGCAATTTATAAAATGGTCGAACCGACCATTTACCCATCAATGTTTGAGGGGGAGTTCGTGACTTGGAAATGCAAGATGTAGCTATTTTTTAAAACTGATTTTGATTTTTTATTAATAAAGAAGAATGACTTTGAATCCCCAAAGATGCTGAGAATAAAGACAAAGATAAGAGTCTCGGGACGAAAAAGGAGCAAGCATACTTTGTGACAAATGGGAAAGCAGAATTTCATCTACTGGCCATTCTACTGATACAAGATATCAATCGCGTTGGAACCTACAAGT
This sequence comes from Boesenbergia rotunda, assembly GCA_024364735.1. Taxonomy (NCBI): domain Eukaryota; kingdom Viridiplantae; phylum Streptophyta; class Magnoliopsida; order Zingiberales; family Zingiberaceae; genus Boesenbergia; species Boesenbergia rotunda. The sequence continues at coordinate 150,351 of JAGFNQ010001121.1, forward strand.
CAGCGAAAGAGCTCTGGGAGAAATTCTTGGAGTTATATGAAGGAACCTCGAAAGCAAAGCTAGCATGATGAGATATCCTTCAGGACTAATTCACCAACCTTTGGATGGAAGAAGGAGAGACGGTGGCGCAACTGCACGCGAGAATAAAAGAACTAATCACCGGACTCACGAATCTTGGAAAAACAGTAACTAACCGAGATTCACAAAAGCATGCTCTAAACGCATTTCTAAGAACCTGAGAATGGACATCTATCATAGATTAATACTATGTTAAAATACAGTATATTTGGGGGCTAAAATGAAAATTTTTCGAAATTAGAGGGCTGCTGTGTGAATAACCAAATTGGGAGGGGTTAACCGGAAAAAAAAAATGCCATCTTATATCCTTCGGCCGATTAGGTTTTCCTCTCATTTTCTTTTCTTCTTCCTCGCGAACACCACAGCGATTCCTCTTCGCCGACGCCGACATCGCGATCCCTTTCCCTTTCTGTTCTTCCTCTCCGTCTGCACTTCTCCTTCACCATCGCCTGCCTTTTTCCTTTAATTTGTTCCAAACTCGTGATGACCACCGGCGGCAACTTCCTTCTCGAAAGGGTGAGGATCGCAGCGGAGCAAGGGGTGGGCTGATCTAGGGTATTCATTCATCCTTAAGGCAGATTGTGATCGCCGCCTGTGGGCTCGGACTTTTTCGTGGTACAATCCCCGGCCACGCTCTACTAGCGGTTGACCAGATCCGTTATCGTTGCTGAGCATCGAGGATTCACCGCTCTTCTTGAGCTAAGGTCGTTCAAAAACTGGCGCTGATCAACAGTGGCTCGATAATGTGGTGTCACTGAGTTTCTTCCGGCGATTGATGGGGGTTTTAGATCCATTGAAGCCGACTGAGTAATCGATCTTCCCTACTCGCGATGGTTTCTTGGGCGTGTGACATCATCTAGGTAAGATTCAGTTTTTAGCTTGGAATTCGGTTAACTTCATGATGCTGCTTGTTAGAGCAGTTGGATTGGTTCAGATTTCTGCTGATTGATTTGAATTGGATTTTTGGGTATTTGATTCCTCTATTCTTGATCCCTGCCATGCTACCTGATTGGCGTTTGATGCAAATTGGGTTTTGAGATTATGGGTTATGTGTTGTGATGGTAATTAGAGATTGGCTCTGCTCCTGGTGTTGGTTCAGATCAGTTTAGAATGGGCCTCTATTCTTGATTCCTGGTAGCGGATGCAAATTTGTAGTTGGTGGTGGCATAATTGGTCAGATCTGAATGCGTGGGATTTCATGTGTGTTCAGTTTGGATTTATAGATAGGAATCTAATCGATTTTGTGATTATGGATCTGCCATGTACTCCAATTTGGGATTCTGGTATTTATGCGATTTTGTTCTTCTCTATTGGAGTTTCTAGGTAGTTTAGCTCAGTTTATGCTGTGCGATAGCAATTAGTTTCTTGAGGAATTTGGAATTGATAAGCTTTACGATTTTTGCCTTGAGAAGCTCCTTAGTTTTACATTGATGGTTGGACTATTCTTTTGCCGTGAGCCACATCTGTTGGAATGGATTGGTGGGTCATTACTTAGGATTACCTTAACCTATACTAGCTGGATTGAGGGTGGTCAGCTATATTGGGTTGGAGTTTCGCTTGGATTAGGCTAAACTTAAGTTAAGCCTAAGATCCATAACTCAGGGTAGTTGAGAATAACTCTCATACGGTTTGGATTAGTTGGATTAGTTAATTATTTTTGTGTAGATAGCTAATTATGTTATTTGGTACAGGATATTGATTGACTTTTCTCAACTTGCAGACTTCTATTTCGAAGGCGGGTATCTCTGACTCTTCTTTTAGAATTGTCACAGATATATATATATATATATATATATATATATATATACTTGATATGCTTGTTTAGCAATATCGTAATAGATGGTGGCATGACTCTTATATTTGTTTGTTGATGTTATTTGTGCCACAACTGACTTGTGATACCTATACCTTTAGGACTGAGGTTATGGTGCATTATCGACGAACCTTGCATATCATGTTGATATAGGTGGACTAGATAGTGGATGTTGTTTGACCAGTGTTATGCATCATCGTGCATTGTGCATCATTGTCGATCAGGGGCCCCTTTTGGGTGAGCTAGGTCGACAGTCATACTGACCTACCCATACGGCCACTCATGGGTTAGTGGTTGACGGAGTATGGGTAATGTGTTATGTGCTGCTTCGCTCGTGCACTCATAGGTTAGTGAATCGGAATGTGATAGCAGGCAGATGTCCCTCCTTGAGTTGTCCAGATACCAGGAGATGAGAGGGAGAGGTCTCTCCCCCATTTATATACATGGGGTAGGGGTAACACTCAGACAGAGATGCCCTCCACAGATGGCCTTAGGCTGATAGAGATATCGCTAGGATAAGCCATGGAGTAGGGGTGTTACACCGACAACATTCCGTCTACTCGATCACTCAGGAGTGGTGATGGCAGAGTATGGACGGCAGTCACAGCCCTACGTCGGAGGGTGGCCTTCGCTCAGCTTCCTCCCGTACATAGGTGACGATGTCTGACCGACGACAGGGGTGACCATGTCATTGCACTTTGTGTATTCGTTTATTTTGCCCTTACTTGTGCTTGTTTTTTTTATTTGATGCTGCATATGATTGACCTGCACTTACAGGAGACCCTTATGTCTGGTCTTGGCGACTCTGCTACATTAGTATGGTAGTTCTTATTTTTCTCGAGTAGTTCTTCTTATTACAGCCTGTGCACATGTTATTTCGGTAGTCTATTACACTGTTGCTATATTAGACTATCTTGTATATATATGATGAGATATCCGTTGAGCTTATGACTCATCCCGTTAGCTCCTTATTTTTATTTCAGGATGATTGACTGGAGCATACCCGACAGCCTGTCCCAGTTCGCGTACTCGTCGAGATCTTGTCTTCGAGATTTTTCGTCTATTTGTTGGTAGTACTTGTTAGTAGTACTTTCTATATTTTTCTTCCGCTGTTTCTTTCGTGTTGGGTTTTGTCATATTATACGGCGGTATAGTTGTACTTTTGTGAGCCATGGTGGCCTTTACGCATTGTGTTTTGTTGAAAGTCGGACCAGTCTGCAGTCAAGTATGGTTTACCCGGATTTTATATTATGTTCTGTCTTGATTTGAGGCCTGAGGCCATTTAAACTGCGTGGCTGTAATTTATGATGATGTATGTATGTGTAAGTTGTCCGCCGAACAGGGGAGGTGCTGTCCGATTTTCTATTGGACCAGCGGCTCCTGAGGTCTCGGGGCGTGACATACTATATCTCCAAGAATTTAGAGGCAAGTATACTTTAGAACAGTTATTTTGTACTTTACAATTATACGAATCTTGATGCATAGGATATAGTAGAAAGATAGACAACATTACCCTACACATAAGAAAGACTAAAAATGATGAAGTGTCTTCAGCCGATCAACAGAAGGCTACATATATTGTAAGAAAATTTAGAAAATTCTTTAAATCTAATAAGTTTAATGAGATGCAAGCCAAAAAATACCCTCGGAAAAAAAGAAAGATGAAATTCTATCAATGCAACGAAGAAGGACAAGAAAAACGGCCCCAAATTGAAGAACAAAAGTAAGGAGGTAACAACGTCAAAAATCCACAACCTAAAGGTAACATGGGATGAATCCTCATCAGAAGAATCAGATCTCGAGGAACATGTCGGGATAGTATTGATGGCCACCCACCAACAAGAAAACATCGATGAAGGGGGATCCACGTCAGAAGGAAGCAGCAGTGAAGGGGGAGCCTCCGAATTTGAAAACGACTTGGAAAGTGAGGTATGCTTACTTTCTCCCGATTAACTTTATTTCGGCATTAAGAATATGACCAAATCTCTTTGCAAATTAAAATTCAAGAATATAGAATTGAAAAAGAAACTAGCATCTAAATGCCCAATAGAAATGCACGATAAATTAAAATTAGAAAATAAAATCATAAATGCACAAATCAAGAAATTGGAAAGTACTTGTAGAAATTCAATTTTTTGTCAAAATTCAAAATTTTAATATTATGAAAAACATAATTGGTATTTACGTTTTCATAGTGGCCAAATTATAAAAATTCTCAAAATAAATATTTCACCTAAATTTTTAATCAATCTTGTTGGTAAAAATTTATTTTGGGTCCTAAAATCTATATTGAACAGTTATTCATTATTTATTTCTTATTTGCCATTTTTTTGTTATTAATGCTTTATTTGTAATCTTGTTAATTTTTTGGAATAACTATTGTAAAAAATTAGTTTAATATTTTTCAATTATAGAGTTTGCTGTGTACTATCTACAAAAAAAAAATTCTAAATTTTTAATAGTTAAAAAAATTTATTATGATTTTTTATTTGAAAATAAATTTTAAAAATACTTTAAAAAATTAATTTCATCAAATCCAATTTTTCAGAATCTTTGGCTCATGTTTTAAATGTTATGAAACGTTTTTAAATTTATTTGAAGTCGAAATCAAATTTTACAACTTTCTTAAAATTTATCAACTCAAATTTCAAAATTATTTTTGTGAAGTTAGAAAATTTATTTCACATTGACAATTTTTTTGGAGATAGGTCTGTTAAAATTCTAACTTAGATAAAAATTTAATTAATTTTCGAGTAAAAATAAATTTTTGAAAATTATTTTTTCAAAACTAGACTTTGCATTTTAAAAATTATTTTTCAAGCAAAATTTGAAAAATTAGATTTTCTGTAATCTAAGTATCATGTTAGTAATACACTCAAAAAGTTTCGAAAAGTTTGAATGTTGAAATAATTTTTTTAATAAATTTTTGTAAGTATTATTATTTTCCTTATCATGTTCTAAAATTTTGATGCGATCAAAGTCGCAAATATGATTAAGTTAAGGGGAAAGGGTTAATTTTAAATTTTAAAATTTCTTGTGCTTTCATAAACACATATTTATTCTTGTGTTCTTTTTATGTTCGTTTGTTTTCCCTAACTTAACTCAATTTGATGCACATCAAAAAGGGAGAAATTGTAAGTACCCCGAATGAATTTTATTGTGGTCAACCAAGTCAAGTTAGGTCCTGTTGTGTTTTGATCCCTGTGTCTAAGTGTGAATGAGCTTAAGAGCATAGGAAGTTGAGCGAAAGACGCAGCGGTCGAGAATGATAGCACGGGAAGGGAGCCGATGGGCTCGGTGCATCCGAGGGACGTGGAGGTCTACGGAAGAGTATGCTAGTGGAACGAGAAGGATGCGTGCGACGTCCGAGGGACGAGTAGCCAGGAAGAAGGACATTTAAGAAGAAGGTCGGAAGAGGGTTCGAGTGAGCCTAACTCTGGAAGGCCCGAAAATCACCCAAGAAGATCTGCTGGAGTATGGTCAGCATAAAGTTGACCGAAAGCTACTCGGGCATCCGAGAGCACTCAGGCGCCCGTGAATGAGGGCTCCCCTATGCACTCAGGTGCCCCTATTCTCGGGGGCCCCAGTGCATATAGGTGCCCAAGAAGTGATTTTATCCATGACTCAGCCGTTTACGAACATTGCGAAGCCACATGTTAGGTGCCCCCAAGCACTCGGGCACTCCTATTGTGCGACGTTAGTATTCGGATAGAGTTGACTGGGACTATAAATAGGCTCACAGAGCTCAGTTCCAGATCAACCATTGCACTGTAAACGAATTCTTCTAAGTTTTCTCTGTTTTCTCTGAGTTCTAATTTTGTTAGAGACTTCTCCGCCCTCAAGGAGTTCATCTGGAGTTTGTGCTATACTTGCCTTGGATTAACAACTATCCTGATTGTAACCAAGTAAATATCTTGTGCCTCTTTTATTTCTGTATAATTTTTTATATGTTATGCTTTGCTTGTTAAACTAACTTCCATCTTTGTAGAGCAAAAACAAGAAATCGCTTTTATCTTTTCAGGGATAATTCACCCCTCTCTTGCAGACTGCATGATCTCAGACATGGTCAACCATAATTTGTTGGGATTTCGTCATTGTTTAGCATCCAGTCACCTTTGATCTACTAGGTTTTATTGTTACTTAGTATTCAATCAATCTTAATTTGCCAGAACTTAATTCATTTGCCAAATGCTCGATCCTTCATGGCCCACTTGGACTCCTTGCCTTGTCAACTCTTTGTTAGATTTTTTTTTATTGTCAAATATCCGATCGAACCAATGTGGACTTTCATCATGCTAATTTCTCTGTTGGACTTCAGACCATCATGACCCACCTAGTCTTTCCCTTTTCATGCCTAGATTCGGATCTCTATGATCCACTTGGACTTCTCACTTCATGCCAACTTTCTGTTAGTTTTTCAATCACCAGGTGTCTAGTCAATTGTGACTCACTTGGAATTTCTCTTGCATACCAAGTGTCTGGTCGACCATGTCTTACTTGGACTCTTTCTCTTGTGCCAACTCTCACCAAGTATCCAATTGATCTTGATCTACTTGACATCTCATTCAACCACACCTCCATTTCCTTATACACAAAAAAAAAATAACGAGGTTTTTCCAATCTTGGGCGACCGACCCGGCCCCACGAAAATTTCCCACCAGCCCTGCCCCATTTCCTTATACACGCTCACCATATATATTGCTCAAGCATGCTCATCATCATATTGCTCGACCATCAAGTATTTAGTCAGACTTTTTTAACATCTCACTTGACTGACTGATATATTGATCGACTGTCAAGTATTTGGTCAACTTTGACCTGCTTGACTCGACCATCAAGTATTCGATCCGATTTATTTGACGTTTCACTCTTCCAATTAACATATTGATTTACTATCAAATATATGATCAATTTTAATTTATTTGATATTTTACTCTACAACTAAATTGATCAAATATTAAAATCCAATTAGAGTCAACTCGAGTATAATCAATCTCGGCCAAAAGGTACAGTCGGATCATCACAATTTCCTTCTCAAAGACAGCAAACGACCGCGCCAATAGTAGATAGGATCCCAACTGGTGCTTTCTTCAGGAAAAGAGAGGATCCGATTACATGACTCAAATTTAGGACACAGGTATGGTGCGCGAAGGTGAAGACCATAGCAGTTGAGATTTAAAATTTAAACAAAATAATAACATGATACCATGAAAAATAAGAAAGATAAATTAATTATGTTATTATTAATTTTAGACCGATTGAATATAGGTATATGTAGATTAGAATTCTCAATTAACTTAATAAAATATGACTACCTATTCTGTGTAGATTGATAATTTTTATAAAATTATGGAATATGTTAAGACACTCATTTGACAATTTTTTTCATTAATTCGAATATCAAATTCTTGTGAACCAACTAAACTAAATGATCCCAGACCAGCTTACGTATAGCCTGACTCGGCAGCCTGACACCTCGTCAGGAGAAGAGGGGTTTACGAGCTTTATAGGCTCTTCGGATATAGGGCCCGGGTCGGCGATTCAGCCCAGTCCATTCGAAGACGATAGGTCATGGACCCTGCTGGAGAACGATAACCGAGGCTAAGGGGATGGAAGCCCTGAGGGCCTCCAAATTCAGGAGGAGCCTGAGTCAGAGAAGGCCTGATTCATAGCTTCACCGAGTCTTAACGCTCCCAAGTCGGGAGCCTCAAACTGAAGTATCTTGAAGTCATAAGCGGACCAGCTCCGCCACCACTCGACTCGGTGTTCCCAATTGGACGCGTGGCGGCCCACGTTCCCTGGGGTACACCCCGAGTCGGGGAAGTTTTTACTCAAGTGTCACTGAATCATAAGATCCCCGAGTTAGGAGCACCCCGAGCCAGCAAAGTACTCGGTCATCAACCATACCATCTCCGGGTTAGCCAGGTTCAGACGTTCATCCCGAACCATGCGTACCATGACTCAGGAAGCATATCTTCGCTCGGGGCGCCTTCCTTAACTCGGAAGCGTAGTCACTCTCGGTAACCGTTAACACTCTGAGCCCCAGTCGGCTCCAACACTCTGAGCCCCCAGTCGGCTCCAACACTTTGAGCCCCCAGTCGACTCCCACCCTCTGAGCCCCCAGTCGGCTCCCTCACTCTAGGCCCTCAGTCGGCCTCACCATTTTATGCCCTCAGTCGGCATCATCACTCTAGGCCGCCAGTCGGCCCTAGTATTCGAGGTTTTTGTCATGACTCATCAGAACAACCACTCCCTGACACAAGACTTGTAGAGACTGTACGGGGTCAGCACGGGTCAGACACCATTCTGGCCCGAATCGCGAGCATCTCGCTGACGCCATGATCTCCCTGCGATACATTGTCCCCCCGTACTACGACCACATACGCTGGTGTCAGGCCGAGCGCCGCCCAACGACGCTTGCCTTTAAGTTGACAGCACCCTTTTCCCTATTTCGGTATGTGATGCATTACCCTGCCACCTCTGGGTATCCTTACCTTGTCCTCGCTACGAGACAAAAGGTGGCAAGCGGGTAGAAGCTGTCAGCTCTCCCGGCTATATAAGCCTCTCTACTCCACATATCCCTGGTACGCGCTAGAATAGTGTTTTACTACTGTTCTATTGCCTTCTTGCTTTTCCACCACCAGGGACTGACTTGACCGTTGGAGTGCCTTGCCGGGGACTTTTCCCGACGAGTACTAGCGGTTCTTGTCTTGTAGAGTAGGAGTTAGCATTGGCGGCTCGCGGCAACCTTCGCAATTCATGATCTTCAGGAGACCATCTCACTCTTGGGGCCTCCACCTCGCTTCGGGACAGGATCAAATTTGGCGCTAGAAGGAGGGCACTTAGCCTGATCGGAAGTGGAAGATGGAAGATCCCAACAGAGTTATGATGACAGTTACACCCGAGGAGTACGAGCTCCTGATGGCCAACTGAGCCCAGAAGACTCCATAAAGGCCTTCGCAAGCTGGCAGCCAGGCGCTCATACCCCACGAACCGGTGGCGCACATACAGTCAACAGGTTGAGGAAGACCTGTTCGACCTAAGGGCGGCTCCGCTCCCTTCCCCGCGGCTTTCTTTAGGGGTTGGTATGACGAGGCCGACTCTATGCAAGCCGAGACCTCGCCCTCCAACCAACTACACAGATCACGGCCAGATAAGGGAAAGGCCTCGGTCGACTCTTCCCTAGCCCTCTTGGTACGCATCCCCTTCTCTTCCTGGATCTTGGAAGATCCAGTCCCCCGGCATCTCTGTTTCTTCACAATCTCCGAGTATGCGGGGACAACGGACCCGGAGGAACACCTGATAAAGTTCAAGAGTGCCGCTCTGCTTCATCAATACCTGGAAGGCATAAAGTACTGAGCTTTCCTGACTACCCTCTCGGGCCCGACCCAGAGATGGTTCGACCAACTCCCCAATGGATCGGTCACGAGCTTTGAGGAGATCGGGAGGGTTTTCCTCCAACACTTCGCTAGCAACAGGAGGCATTACATGACGAGCCTCAATCTGTTCGTGTTAAAGCAAGGCACGAAGGAATCTCTCCGGGCCTACATCAAAAGATTCAACGGGGTGGCACTGGATGTGTCGACTGCCACTCCCGAAGTCCTGATCAGCGCATTCTCCCAAGGGTTATAAGAGGGAGATTTCATCCGCTCGCTGATCAGGAAGCCCCCGAAGGACTTTGACAGCTTGCTGGGAATGACTGCCAAGTATATCAATGTTGAGGAGGCGCGGGCCGCTAGGAAAAAGGAGTCGGCCAACACAACATCTCCCAATCCCGCCCAGAGCGCCCGACCCCCGGGAGGACCTATTCGAAACCCAAGTGCACCCGTCGATCGAATGGGAATGGAGCGGTGACACGTGCAGCAAGTGGCCCAAGGGTGCCTCCCGACCCGATGGAGGCCATATTGCGCATTCCACCAGACCAACACCCACGCTACCGAAGAATGTCGATAGGTTGGTAGAGGTCAGGCTCCTACTCCCTGAGGGCATAGGCGACAAGCATCACCCGGGCGTGGCTCGGGTCGGGGGGGGGGGGGGTCAGGCGATGTACCCAGTTGCAGAGGAGCTTCGAAGAAATCCTCGGTTGCCCACAACCTGTTCCCCCAAGAAGACCAAGCCAAGGCTGAAGAGATGGATGAGGAACAAGCCAATCGATAGAATGTCGTCCGAGGCGGGGTGCACGTCATCTTGGGCGGACCAACGGGGGGAGACTCCAATCGGGCACGAAAGTCCCAGGTGTGCCAATTGGAGATTCATCAGGTCGGCACGAGTGCCGCCCAAGCTCAGGGGCTGCAAATTAGCTTCGACCCCCAGGATCTACAGGGGTTGGAAGTCCCACACGATGATGCCCTGGTTATCACCCCCGTCATCGCTAAATACCAGGCCCACCGCACCATTGTGGACACGGGCAGCTTGGCCAACATCTTGTACAAGAAGGTGTTCAACCAGATGTCCCAGCTGGAGCTGCTAGCAACTGTTGGGACCGGGTGCATGTTGACATGGATACGGGTTCGTAATTTTAAAATTTAATTACGTGCAGCGGAAGGTTTAGCATACATAATTTCACAAATTATTTTAACCACGTATCTAGCATGCAACCATATGTTGTGGAGACATGATCATACATTTAAAATTTTACAGAAAGTAAACTAATTTACTTAATACCTCGCGTAACTCGTAGAAAGGGACGAGATCCAACCGTAGCGTCCCTTGGAAGCTCCGCATCTATTCGCGTCCATGCCGAGTTCTCTTCGGGATGACTTCGCAAAGCCACGAGTTTCGTGCCGACAAGAACTACTAGATTCTCCAAAGGCACGATAAGAATATCAAGAGAGAGAGATGGAAAACTAACCACCAAACGAAAAACGGAATCAAGATTCCGGGAGGAAGGAAGGAGTCGCGACCCGCTTCTTCTTCTTCTTCGGCACCTTCTTGGTGGAAGTGGCTCACGACAACCCTAGGGGAGCCCTCTAGGGCCGGCGCCAACTAGAGGAGGGAGAGGGAGAGAAGGAGAGGCTAGGCAAGAAACCTTGATCTCTTGAATTAATTTCCAAACCTTGCCTTTGTACCTTTATATAGTAGCCTCTTTATCGCCAAGTCTCCTTTTTAACGGAATAAATTTTTCATAAGAAATTAATTATATAAATTTTTCTTATCATGGAACAATCAATTCATAATTGATTTTATAAAATAAAATAAACCAATCCATGGTTCATTTTAATTTCCATAAAAAGAATAAATTTCTATAAATTTCTTTATCCATAATTTTATAAAACAAACCACACTTGGTTTATTTTATAACTTGAACCAAAAAACTTGGTTCTTCCCTCTTATTGTGGCCGGCCAAACAAAGAGGGTGGGGACCCTCTTTGGCCGGCCAAACCCAAGCCGAAATCGTACGAATTAAACTCATTTAATTCGTTCAATAAGTCTTCAAAAGACTTAGCCATTTTATGCTTCCGTTGCGTCTCTGAAAAATTCAGATTCGACTTATCTCTCTTGATCGGAAAATCCAATTTTCAACTCGTTTTAAATCCCTCGGATTACTCGTAGTGCGTGTGACTAAATAGGCTTTCGATTTATATTGGCCGACTATAATTAACCAATTATAGAACGATCATGAGTGACACCTAGTAGTACATCATGATCCCCAATTAATCGAAAGATCAACGGTTGACCTCAGAATTAATTCTGAAACCCTTCAGCAGCTCTAATGAATCGTGCCCCATTCCCTTCACCATCTTATACCCACTTGGTTCAAGACACGGTCTATGTGTGTCAGTCCCCACTAGGCTGACTACGTCACACCTAGCCCAAGTAATGTCTTTCTCGTCCAACGGATTCTAATTACTCTCATGTATTTCAGAGACTCATACTCTGAACATGTCATGCTCTGGCCAGAGGCTTTGAGTAACAATCCGACGATAGGCCTTGGGTATACATCCCCTCGCAAGGAGTGGTGAATCCTTTGTAGGCTGTTCAAACATCTTCGGGCACTTCGGCTTATACCCAACCATCCTGGGTCCACACCTCCTTGGAGATGCTTGCTTAAGATGTCAAAGTATAAGTCTTCATGACCAAGATGACTTGAACACCGCAAGTCAAAGAAACATTGCACTTAAGCTGCAGTAAGAACTTCATTGACATATCTATGTGTAGATTACCATATGATGTTTTACAGCTAGTCACTCCAATGAACTAGTTCCCTTAACTAGCATTCATATTTATCTCCAGACATCCCAATGTCACCAGCCAGTGAGAATCAGCTGATTAGAGAATAACTCATGCTAGTCTCCACAGAATTGATAGTGTCCGTTTTTATCAATTCATCGACTAGGGACAATTTCAATACTTCACAATTGCACATGTAGAGATAATCACTAGTTGTGAATTCATCACAAATTCTCTCATGCTGTGCAATGTATTGCGGATATTCAGTAAATGAGTTTAAGATCTCAATCAAATACAAGAACATGTATACTCAAATAGTGAATATTAATTTATCAAAGTAAATGATTACAATCATAAGGCAATTGCCTTAGGACACTTCTCTCATATTACTAACAAACTCCCACTTGGCCTAATGCCAATCGCTACGGTATCCAATACCACAGGCTCTAACATGACCCTCAAACTTGCTTTGAGGCAAGACCTTAGTTAAAGGATCCGCTAAATTCCTTTCAGTGGGAATTTTCTCAATTTGTATATCATTCCTACTTATAATCTCTCTGATCAGATGATAGCGGCGAAGCACATGTTTGGATCGCTGATGAGACCTTGGTTCCTTTGCTTGTGCAATAGCTCCATTGTTGTCGCAGTAAACCGGCACTGCTTCATCAATGGTTGGAACCACACCAAGTTTGAAGACAAACTTCTTGATCCAGACTGCTTCTTTTGCTGCTTTCGAAGCCGCAATGTATTTCGCTTCCATGGTAGAATCCGCTACAGTGTCTTGCTTGGAACTCTTCCAACTTATTGCGCCTCCATTCAAAGTAAATACGTATCCAGACTGAGATTTGGAGTCATCCTTATCTGTCTGGAAATTGGCATCAGTATACCCACGTATTACCATATCTCCTTCTCCATATATTAAGAACACATCCTTAGTTCTTCTTAAGTACTTAAGGATTGTCTTGACAGCCGCCCAATGATCTATTCCTGGATCAGACTGGTATCTGCTCGTGACGCTCAGAGCATACGATACATCGGGCCTTGTACATAACATAGCATACATGATAGATCCTATTGCGGATGCATAAAGAATCTTATTCATGTAAATCCTCTCGTCTTCTGTGCACGGACACATAGACTTTGAAAGGTTGATCTCATGCCTGATGGGAAGGTAGCCTTTCTTGGATTCCAACATGCTAAACCTTTTAAACACTCGGTTTATATATGTAGACTGCGAAAGACCAAGCAATCGTTTTGATCTATCTCTATAGATTCTAATCCCAAGGATATAGGTTGCTTCTCCCAGGTCTTTCATGGAGAAAGTTTTGGATAACCAAATTTTAACTGACTGAAAGACTGATATATCGTTTCCTATAAGTAATATGTCATCGACATATAATACTAGGAATACGACTGCACTCCCACTAACCTTCTTGTACACACAAGGTTGGTCAGAATTTTGTGAGAAATCAAACTCTTTGATTGTCTCATCAAAACGGATGTTCCAGCTCCTGGATGCTTGCTTCAGTCCATATATGGATCGTCGAAGCTTGCATACTTTGGTTTTATCAACCGATGTGAAACCTTCAGGTTGTATCATGTATACATCCTCAAGCAGGTTTCCATTAAGGAAAGCTGTTTTCACATCCATTTGCTATATCTTATAATCATAATGAGCTGCTATGGCTAGGAGCATCCGAATGGATTTAAGCATAGCTACTAGCGAATAGGTTTCGTCATAATCAATTTCTTATTTCTGACGATATCCTTTTGCCACCAATCTAGCCTTAAAGATAACAACATTACCTTCCATGTCGGTTTTCTTCTTGAAAACCACTTGCACCCTATGGGCCTAATCCCTTCAGGTGGGTTAACCAAGTCCCATACTTGATTTTCGTACATGGAATCCATTTTCGACTTCATGGCTTCAAGCCATTTGACCCTTTCTGAACTTTTCAGAACATCTTCATAACTGATAGGTTTGACATCGCTTATGAGTAACATGTCGTTCGATTCACTTATGAGAAATCCGTATCTCTCTGGAATATTGCGTGTCCTATCAGACCTATGAAGAGGTGGTGTTATTTTAGGTTCAACTGATAGCTCATCATTATGAGTTATTGGTTGTGGGTCTAGACTAGGTGTCTCTGTAATGTCTATTAGAGTTTCTTGAACTTCGTCAAGTTCAATGCCACTCCCACTGTTTTCTTGTAAAAGAAATTCTTTTTCCAGAAATACAGCATGCCTTGAAACAAACACCTTTTGTTCCAAGGGATGATAGAATTGGTAACCCTTTGTTTCCTTAGGGTATCCAATAAATAGACATTTATCAGACTTAGCATCCAATTTGTCAGATACAGTCCGCTTCACATAAGCAGGACAACCCCATATCTTAAGCTGAGTTAAGTGAGGTGTCTTACTATTCCATGTCTCATATGGAGTAGTAGAGACTACCTTGGTCGGGACTCTGTTAAACAAGTAAACGAACACTTACCGGCTCTGATACCACTGTTGGGACCGGGTGTATGTTGACATGGATACGGGTTCGTAATTTTAAAATTTAATTACGTGCAGCGGAAGGTTTAGCATATATAATTTCACAAATTATTTTAACCACGTATCTAGCATGCAACCTTATGTTGTGGAGACATGATCATACATTTAAAATTTTGTAGAAAGTAAACTAATTTACTTAATACCTCGCGTAACTCGTAGAAAGGGACGAGATCCAACCGTTGCGTCCCTTGGAAGCTCCGCCTCTATTCGTGTCCACGCCGAGTTCTCTTCGGGATGACTTCGCAAAGCCACGAGTTTCGTGCCGACAAGAACTACTAGATTCTCCAAAGGCACGACAAGAATATCAAGAGAGAGAGATGGAAAACTAACCACCAAACAAAAAACGGAATCAAGATTCCGGGAGGAAGGAAGGAGTCGCGACCCGCTTCTTCTTCTTCTTCGGCACCTTCTTGGTGGAAGTGGCTCACGGCAACCCTAGGGGAGCCCTCTAGGGCCGGCGCCAACTAGAGGAGGGAGAGGGAGAGAAGGAGAAGCTAGGCAAGAAACTTTGATCTCTTGAATTAATTTCCAAGTCTTGCCTTTGTACCTTTATATAGTAGCCTCTTTATCGCCAAGTCTTCTTTTTAACGGAATAAATTTTTCATAAGAAATTAATTATATAAATTTTTCTTATCATGGAACAATCAATTCATAATTGATTTTATAAAATAAAATAAACCAATCCATGGTTCATTTTAATTTCCATAAAAAGAATAATTTTCTATAAATTTCTTTATATAAATTTCTTTATTCATAATTTTATAAAACAAACCACGCTTGGTTTATTTTATAACTTGAACCAAAAAACTTGGTTCTTCCCTCTTATTGTGGCCGGCCAAACAAAGAGGTGGGGACCCTCTTTGGCCGGCCAAACCCAAGCCGAAACCGTACGAATTAAACTCATTTAATTCGTCCAATAAGTCTTCAAAAGACTTAGCCATTTTATGCTTCCGTTGCGTCTCTGCAAAATTCAGATTCGACTTATCTCTCTTGATCGGAAAATCCAATTTTTAACTCGTTTTAAATCCCTCGGATTACTCGTAGTGCGTGTGACTAAATAGGCTTTCGATTTATGTTGGCCGTCTATAATTAACCAATTATAGAACGATCATGAGTGGCACCTAGTAGTACATCATGATCCCCAATTAATCGAAAGATCAACGGTTGACCTCAGAATTAATTCTGAAACCCTTCAGCAGCTCTAATGAATCGTGCTCCATTCCCTTCACCATCTTATACCCACTTGGTTCAGGACACGGTCTATGTGTGTCAGTCCCCACTAGGCTGACTACGTCACACCTAGCCCAAGTAATGTCTTTCTCGTCCAACGGATTCTAATTACTCTCATGTTTCTGAGAGATTCATACTCAGAACATGTGATGCTCTGGCCAGAGGCTTCGAATAACAATCCGATGATAGGCCTTGGGTATACATCTCCTCGCAAGGAGTGGTGAATCCTTTGTAGGTTGTTCAAACATCTTCGGGCACTTCGGCTTATACCCAACCATCCTGGGTCCACACCTCCTTGGAGATGCTTGCTTAAGATGTCAAAGTATAAGTCTTCATGACCAAGATGACTTGAACACCGCAAGTCAAAGGAACATCGCACTTAAGCTGCAGTAAGAACTTCATTGACATATCTATGTGTAGATTACCATATGAAGTTTTACAGCTAGTCACTCCAATGAACTAGTTCCCTTAACTAGCATTCATGTTTATCTCCGGGCATCCCAATGTCACCAGCCAGTGAGAATCAGCTGATTAGAGAATAACCCATGCTAGTCTCCACAGAATTGATAGTGTCCGTTTTTATCAATTCATCGACTAGGAACAATTTCAATACTTCACAATTGCACATGTAGAGATAATCACTAATTGTGAATTCATCACAAATTCTCTCATGCTGTGCAATGTATTGTGGACATTCAGTAAATGAGTTTAAGATCTCAATCAAATACAAGAACATGTATACTCAAATAGTGAATTTTAATTTATCAAAGTAAATGATTACAATCATAAGGCGATTGCCTTAGGACACTTCTCTCATATTACTAACAGCAACCCCACTAATTGGGTTCACCGGGAACCAGGTGCAGCCCATCGGCTAGATCCATTTGGCCAAATCCTTAGGCGAGGAGCCGTTGAAGAGGACTAGATGGTTCACCTTCCTGATCGTCGATGCTCCCTCCGCCTACAACGTCATTCTGGGACGACCGACCCTCAACGAATTCCGAGCCGTCACCTCTACCTTCTACCTCAAGATCAAGTTCCTAGTCGGGGACAAGGTGGGAGAAGTCAGAGGTGACCAGAGGGTTGCTCGAAGGTGTTACGTGAACGACGTCCGAGTGGAGAGCCAGAAGACCCCACACCCCTTCTCGAGCTGCAATATGGTCCAAGCTTCTCCATGGGCCGAATTGCGCGATGACAAGGAGGAGGTCTAGCTCCTTCCCGACCGAGAAGAAGCCTGAGTCAAGATTGCGGCAGGCCTACCCAATGAGCTGTAGGAGCCCCTGCTAGAATGCTTGGCTTGGAACCAAGACGTATTTACCTGGTCGGTCAAGGAGCTAAAGGGCGTCCAACCTGAGGTGGCAGAGCATCACCTCCATGTATATCCCCACGCTCGGCCCGTTAAGCAAAGAAAGCGGTATTTCAGCACCGAGCAAAATAAAGTGATCCGGGTCGAGATCGGGAAGCTGTTAGAATCCGGCCACATTCAAGAAGTTCCGTTCCCTGCTTGGTTAGCCAACGTGGTGTTGGTGGACAAGCCCGACAATAAGTGGAGAGTCTGCATTAACTTCCGGGACCTCAACAAGGCATGCCTGAAGGATTGCTATCCTCTGCCCAGGATCGATCAGATGGTGGAATCGACGACCGGCAGCGAACTTATCTCGATGTTGGATGCGTATCAGGGGTATTATCAAGTGCCCCTAGCTACTGAGGATCATGAAAAAGTCAGCTTCATCACGGCAGACGGTACCTACTGCTACACCGTCATGCCGTTCGAGCTAAAGAACGCTGGAGCCACCTACCAACGGATGATGAATAAGGTCTTCCGAGCTCAGATCAGGCGAAATATTGAAGTATACATGGACAATATCCTGATCAAGTCGACCTGAGCGGAAGATCTGGTAGCAGATGTCGAGGAGACCTGCCAAACGCTGCGCAGGTATGGGCTTAAGTTAACCCCTGCCAAATGTCTTTTTGGTGCTTGGAGTGGAAAATTTCTGGGGTATATAGTGATCGAGCGGGGTATTGAGGCAAACCCGAGCAAAGTCAAGGCCTTGCTGGACATGCCCCCACTGAGAAATCTCCGAGAGGTGCAGCGACTCACCGGTCGGATCACAGCTCTGTCCCGGTTCATTTCCCGGTTGGCTGAGCGGGGGTTGCCATTCATCAAGACCCTCCGTAAAACCACAAAGTTTCAGTGAGACGCCGACTGCGACAAGCCATTTGAAGAGTTGAAGGCTTATCTCGTCGACTTGTCAGTGCTAGCTAAGCCCGAGGTCAGGGAAATTCTGTATGTTTACTTAGCTGCCTCGGCTGACTCGGTCAGCATGGTCTTGGTCAGACAAGAAGAAGTCGAGCAGCACCCAGTGTACTTTTTCTCCCACCTACTAAAAGGAGTCGAGTGTCGACATACGACACTCGAGAAATTGGCGTACGTACTGTTGTTGGGTGCTCGGCGACTCATGCCTTACTTTTTGGCGCACCCGATAGTGGTCCTGACCAACAACAATCTGGGTTGGGTAGCCTCCAACCCAGAAGCCTCGGGCCGATTGATCAAATGGACCACCGAACTGAGCGAATACGACATCCAGTACCAGACCCGGCCAGCCATCAAAGAATAAGCCTTAGCAGATTTTCTAAGTGAGCTGCACTCGGAGGAAGTTGAAGAAGCTTGGCGAGTCTATGTAGATGGCTCATCGACCTGATTGGGTAGCGGGATCGGCATCTTGATGGTCTCCCCAAAGGGGGAGCAACTGCATTTATCAGTCCGACTCGACTACCGAGCCATAAATAACGAGGCTGAATACGAAGCCCTTATAGTCGGATTGCAGGAGGCTAAGCATGTGGGCGCCGCCCGAGTGGTATTATACTTCGACTCTCAGTTGGTCACACAGCAGGTCACCGATCAGTTCGAAATCAATAGCGACTGGTTGTAGGCCTTCATAGAAGCCTATGAGAAGCTGAAGGTTGAGTTCCAAGAGGTGCAGATCCAGATGATCCCCAGGGAAAGCAACCTGAGGGCGAGCGAGTTGGCTAAATTGGCTAGCTCGGTCGGCTCTTGGGTATTTCCTCAGCCAGTCGGGCCGGCATTGATGATCATGCACATTGAGCAGTAGCCCAAGATGGAGCTAGAATCAGACTGGAGGACACCGCTCATCGCCTACCTAACGGAAGGGGTCATCCCAGCCGACTGAGAGGAAGCCCAATTGCTTAGAAAGCGGGCAGTCCAGTACACCATGGTCGGGGACGTACTATACAAGAGGTCCTTCGCTAGGCCTCTACTAAAATGTCTAGGTGAGGAAGACGCTGATTATGTGCTGAGAGAGATTCATATGGGGATCTGCGGAAGCCACGCAGGAGCTCGGGCTGTGGCTCGGAAAGCATTGCTGGCCGGATATTACTGGCCGACCCTTTAGAAAGATGCTGACAAGCTGGTTGCTACGTGCTTGTCTTGTCAGAAGCACCATTATCTTCCTCATCGGCCTGTGGAAACAATGAAGGCATCAGCGATCTCCTGCCCTTTCGACCAATGGGGCATGGATATCGTAGGGTCATTCCCGACCGCCGTGGCCCAGAAGAAGTTCCTACACATGACTGTCGACTATTTTTCCAAATGGATTGAAG
The DNA here is from genome assembly GCA_024364735.1 of Boesenbergia rotunda. Classification (NCBI taxonomy): domain Eukaryota; kingdom Viridiplantae; phylum Streptophyta; class Magnoliopsida; order Zingiberales; family Zingiberaceae; genus Boesenbergia; species Boesenbergia rotunda. The sequence continues at coordinate 169,819 of JAGFNQ010001121.1, forward strand.
TAGAAGCCCTGGCGCGCATCACCGAGCAGGATGTGATCAAGTTTCTGTGGCAGAATATTTTATGCCAGTATGAGATTCCTCACAAGCTTGTCTCAGATAATGGAAGACAATTCCAGGGTCGGAAGATACTGGAATGGTGCTCGACTTACGACATCAAGCAGGCCTTCACCTCTGTGGCGTACCCCCAAAGCAATGGTCAAGCCGAAGTGGCCAATCGGGAGATCCTTCGAGGGTTGAAGACTAAGTTAGACCATGTTGGAGGAACTTGGGTGGATGAATTGCCAAGTGTTCTATGGGCTCTGCGGACCACACCAAAGGAAACCACGGGTCACACTCCTTTCTAGCTAGTCTATGGAAGCGAGGTCGTGGTGCCGGTCGAGGTGGGCTGCGAATCGGACCGGCGAAGGGCTTATGACGAACACAATTCAGAAAGGAGGCGCCTAGAGCTGGACCTGGTTGAAGAAATTCGAGAAAAGGCGGCAGCTCGCATGTTTGCGTATCGACAGAAGATGAAGCAAAGATACAATCGCAAGATGCTGCAGAGAACATTTCAGGTCGGGGATTCGTCTGGAAAAGAATCAAGCTGGTCAGGGATGTTAGCAAGCTGGAGCCGCAGTGGGGAGGATCTTTTAAAGTCACTCAGAAGCTCGCCTCGGGAGCATACTATTTAGAAAATGAGCAGGGAAAGAGGCTAGATCGACCATGGAGTGCGATCCACCTCCAACCCTATCGAGAGGCCGAGTGAAAGACTGTAAAACAAATGCACTACCTGCCTACAATGATAGTGAAAAGACGCAGTCCTCGCTCAATTTGCAGGTATACCAAACTCTCATCTCCGCACGAGTTATAAGCGGGCTCAGCTCCCATGCACCCCTCGGCTCGGCTCTCAGTCGGACACATGGTGGCCCACGGTCCCTGAGTCTTGCACGACCGAGAGTCCAGACTCTTGCCTTGCCAGCGAGTTAGAAGCGGGCTCAGTTCCCGTGCCCCACTTAAGTCAGTGTCTCCGATCGGACGCGTGGCGACCCACGCTCCTGAGAATCGGCCTGGCTGGGTGTCCAGACTCTTGCCTTGCCAGCAAGTTATAAGCGGGCTCAGCTCCCGTGCCCCACTCTGCTCAGTGTCTCCGATCGGACGCGTGGCGGCCCACGCTCCTGAGAATCGGCCTGAGCAAGTGTTCATACTCTCGTTCTCACGAGTTATAACCGGGATCCGCTCCCATCACCCCTCGGAACTGTTAGTAGGAGTCTTAGAGCCAATTATGTGATGATTGACTAGGGACTTTTTGTATCATATTCTATCATTAATAAAGACATGTTTGGTTATTATACTTACTTTTTATTCTGTGCCGAATAACTAAGTATAATAATGTCCATGTGTAGTAGGTTCTTATCTACATTATATCGATTGGTTGAATCGATAGTGAGATAATATAGAGAACACTATACTAAATTATTCTTAGTCAAGCATTAATATTCATGGACAATATTAATGCATGGAGACTAGCATGTAGGTCAACTGATGACTTAAGTTCACAAGTCATGGATATGTGATATCAAGTTGGCACATGGGCATACATTGGAGAATGTGTACTGAATGACCCGCCATGAGAAAGTTTCATAGATTGTCATATGAGTGTCATAGACTTTCTCATGTGACTATTAGTATAAATAGTCCTTGGATCTGAAGTCACTACGGTTCTCTACATAAGGAGTTATGTACTTTGGTATCGTCAAACGTCACCCGTAACAAGGTGGACTATAAAGGCGATCACTGGGTATGTAATGAATTATGCGGAGGGATGTGAGTGATGTAGATGAGATCTATCCCTTCCATATGACGGGAGTGATATCACTACTAGAAAAAATGCATTCAACAACAGTGAATCACTGTTGTCGTATGCCAAATACCACTGTTGTTAAAGGCCATGTTGTTAAAGGGGGGGTCTACGACAACAGTGAATCACTGTTGTCGTTTAGTCTATGACAACAGTTTGACAACAGTTTTCCACTATTATCGTATATCACATTCGACAACATTTTGAAAACAGTTTTTCACTATTGTCTTTTATTATATTCGACAACAGTTTTATAACTGTTGTCGTATATCAATAACAACAGTTTATCACTGTTGTCATTTAGGATTTTCACTGTTGTCGTTTAGATGAGTTTTAACAACGGTGTTTAACTGTTGTCGTGTACCGAATTCACCGTTGTCTTCTATTATATTCGATAACAGTTTTACCTATATAGCACTGTTGTCGTTTATCTACAACAACAGTTTAGCTTTAAAAAAATCTGTTGTGCGTTTGTACTGTTCCACAACAGTTTCATACCAATTTGACAACAAAGATATTTCCATTATATTTTCAATTAAAAGGCAATAATTTAACCTCGAAACAAAAACTATATATATCAAACATCATCAACATATTTATAATAAAGATCCACCACAACCTTTCTACAGACGAAACCACAAAATTATCTTCTGTCTAAAAACCTTTCTACAGACGAAACCACTAAAATATCTTCTGACCCAAATTACAAGAGTTTAAATTATATATAATTCTGACCCAACTAAACTTACAATGAAGTTCAAATCACAAAAATTATAGCTTGGAAGGTCAGATTAATGGTCTTCGAACATGATCACGAACAAGTCCCTGCAGTTGGAAAAAAGAGAAACAACACTCTAATTAGTTATTCTATTAAATGCATATGTCCAATAAAAAATGATCCATGAAGATATGTATCAACAAACAACAAAAATAACAAACTAACAAACAAACAAACAAAAAAGATATGCATGTATCAGCACTTGCAATTATAAGGAAACTGCTAGCTTGGCTTATCTAGACATTTTCAGCCTTGCAACCACTTTTCAAGGAAAATACTCAGACGACCATATTAAATATCTGACACATGTTCTTGATTGATTGTTTGTGATTCAGAATCATATTCTGAATCACAAACTGTCTGTTTAGGCAAATAAAAAAATATATTGAAGAATTGCATCCAATCAGGGATGTTAGGCAGAACTGCTGAAGCTCCAAAATATATTGAAAAAAATTGTATTGAAGGAATTTCTATTGGATGAATGTGTTTATATTTATGTTAATTTCATACGATCATACAATTAGTCATGCCAAATTCAGTCTGTCCACTACTATTTCGAGTAATATGATATTTGAGTTGAATCGTATCTAGTAGTAAATGCAGCTTGTTGAAAAGTTTAATTCCTAGTGATGAGTTCAGTGATCTGTAGTGGTTATTAGTTTATCCTCCTTAAATGAGAACACTTGAAAGGCTAGGCTGCAAATTCAAGTAGAGATGCAAGAAAGCAACTAAATATCAAGTTTCTGCAGGTTTTAGACCACAGCATTAAAAGGAATTTGGCCAAACTAGTACGACTCTATTGTTCAACGAATCTACTTGAACATCTAAGTAACTTTCATGTCCACTAAACTAATTGTTCTCCAACGTATAAAAAATAATCTCAGGTTACAACATCTCTAAAAAAAATATTGTTGATGTATATTGTTTGATTCAGGGGAATATCACCCGAAAGCTTAGTAACTAACATTTACCAGGAAAAGTTTAAACCTTAGTAACTAACATTTACATACCTATTATCAAATATAATCCTGTATACAATCAGCTATCGTGGAGTGCACTTCATCAATTTCATCTTGGGAGTACTCTGCTTTTGCAAACTATGAACAAAAACACATTATATGATTGTACAGAATAAAACATAACAACTTGAAAAAATTTATAACTAGATAACTTTAAATATTTGAGATAATAAAGAAATTATTACTATCATTCGAAATGCATCCCCCTCGATTGATGTAACTTCTTCAGTAATTTGCTTCATAAATCTCATCGCATAATATCCACATTGTTTGGCATCTGGTTGCCTAGGAACCTAAGGCAAAGATAATTCATATTTTTAATGCTTAAAATACCAATATTATACACAATAAAAAATTTTGATTTAAATAGAAGTACAAATACCTTAATCACTTCTCACTGTACTTGTTTTCTTCCTTTTCTTCCTTGGAACGAATTAAACAATTTTATTGCTTAACACTGTGCTTCTCCAATAACTTCACTTGCACATGAAAATTATGGAAATCCCACATCAGTAGTGCATCATATTTCATGAAACTGCACAACAAAAATTACTATATATTTTGCTTCCTCCATATAACTTAACAATAAATAGAATGCTTGGAATACAAAAACAAATTCAGTAATGATAGAGAATCTTCTATCTTGGAATCTTTTGATAGCAAGCTACCTAGTATTCAAGTGGTCTAATTACACCATGCATTCACTATATACAAGTTCTAGCAAATTGCCACGGGAAGGAATACATGTATTGCATCAGTCACTAGATATAAATATGATGCCTCATAAAGAGCATTTTAAAACAGCATGGGAAAATCAATCAAAGCTAATGGAAGCATAGAGCACTGTATGTGAAAACAACAATAAGTAGGAGACAACTCTGCAGGAAGCTTATGTCCATGGCATTGTGAAGAAGATGTGGAGAGGCACACCAAGAGCTTCAGCAACATGCAAATGTCCTGTAGGAATCAATTATATCAGAAGAGACAAAAAAAAATTGAGTAGTTTTTTTCTATTGAGATCTACATAAATCAAACAAATTTAAATATTATGCACTGCTGAGTTAAAAACTCATAACCTCACTTTAAGCACAATGTATGATACAGACTCTAACACTACCGTTGCCTACGTTCAACGGCATTGCAACCATATAAAGCATAAGTTTAGAATCAACCAAAAGAACTCTCTTATTCAAGTGTCACAAACAAGCATGCCAAAAGAAACTTAAGGCAGATAACAGAGGGAGTTTTCTCATACATGTTTGATGTCATTTAGAGTAAATCTTCAAAATCAATTTATATTCATTTATAGAAAGTTTCGAATAATCGAATAATTGAATAACAGAGGCAGAAAAAACCATGTTATGCTTTTACTGGGTCATCTGGATGCTAAACATCTAAGATAACCCCACTTTCTAGTGTTACTAAATTATTAATTGAAGTTCAAGCTCCGCATGTAAACTAATAATTAATGTGCATATCTTACCATAAGCAGGAGGATTCGCAATAATTGCTTGTGCTCTAAAAGGCATCCTAGTAACCAAATCAGGCTCTGTGCATGCTGGGAGTAGAGAATCAATTATCTCCTTCAGTTGTTTCCTTTGAACATTAATTTCTGCAGGACCTGATAATATAAAACCCTTGTTTCGTGCCATATCTGTATTCGTAAACATTCTGAAATAATCAATTTGACATATCTGTAACTTATTATCCTTTGCAAGTAGGCAATGTAATATTAAACCAAGTCCTGTTCAGATTGCAATGCTCAGTAATGCAAATCGTGTGTGGCTAAAGTATCAAGTTGTGTGCAATGTTTAAACTTATGTTAAATTCTTGACATTTAGGGTCTGGATACTTAGATGGAATATACAAGGGAGATGAGAAGTGATAAAAAAAAGTCCACAAATGATAGAGTTCCCCATGAAATTTTGTGATGCTTTCCCTTTTTTCCTTTATATCTTCCTTTCAAGTAATTGGGCCCTTAATGTTGAAATAAATTAGGCTAGACGAAAAGAATCTATAAGCCTATACAAGATATAGCATAAAACCTGTAGAAAAAATGTTAGGTGTATTTTAGACATATAGTAATTGTAATAGGTAATGTATAGTAAGAAACTAGACTAAGACTGGAACATAAGCTTACTGGTTCCCTTGTATGTCAAACAGTAAACACTCATTACTCAATTACTGCTTCACTATTTTTAATTTCTTTTTGTTATAGCAGTCATCAAATATCTATGTATGTCTGCATTCGTTATAGATATCACTCTAAAGAACAATTTAATATCATATACAAAGCATATGCAAAGACATTTGATGCGTTTTTTAGTTTCTTGTTGAACCTATCCATATTGCCTGTGCTATTTCCTTTGAGAACCTAACTTCATTACAACAAACCAAAGAGCATAAGATGCTATAAATCTACTTGTAAACTACTAATAGGGTTGGCAGAAAATTATGCTCTACTGGACAATGTTCTTAGTTTCAAACTCATCAACAGTTAGTGAATGAATGAAGTTATCAAGGAATTAGTTGGGTCCTACATAAAAGAAATGATCAAAGCTCAACTAAACCTAGCTAATGCAATTTGGGAATCTAATAGAGCTCACGTACAAGTTTGGGAATCCAAAGGGAAACATCCAAGAATGAAGATCACAACCAAGCCTTACCTGAAAACCCACACACCAAGCTTTCCTCTGTCCCTTTCTGTTTCGATCAGAAGAAACCCAGCCACATGCAAGAGCCCTAATTTCCAGAAATCCCTAGGAAGAGGACTAGGTTAGCTCCAACTCACGGTACCAAAAACAATCAATAGCGATCTCAACTCACTAGGAGGGTCGCTGGCAGTGGCACTCAGCCGGGAAGGAGCAATTCGCCTATCGTAGCTAGCGATGAAGATGCGGTGTTGACGCAGGGTACTACTTGCCTGGGCGTCAGTAGCTAGGGCACGCGATCGAGGAAGAAGAAAAGGTAAGTGAGGAGGCGTCGCCTCCTTGCTTGCGCGATGAAGAAGAAGAGAGCGAGAGGAGTCGGGGCTCACCTCGCGAGGGTGAAAGGAAGCGCCGCTCTCGGGGCTTCCTTGGACTCGGGCGATGAAGAAGGGGGAGAGGCGTCGACTCGTGGCTGCGAGGGGTTTGTGTGAGAGAAGCGAAAATGGTCGGGGGTTTGGGTGGTTGGCGGGCGAGGAAGAGAAAAGATTAGGGGTTTGTGCGACGAGAAAAAAAGATGATCAAGGATCGAAAAATAAGAGAATGAGGATTCAATAGTTCGTTGTTTTTTTGCAGTTGGATATCCACCGTTGATTTTGTTTATTGCTTGAACAGCACAACAATACAACAACAACAGTTTAATATAACTGTTGTCTATTGTCATAATAGACAACAGTTTATCACATCAGTTGTTGTAATTCCCGCCTATAGACAACAGTTATTTTATAACTATTGTCGTTGAGTATACATACGACAACATTTTGTTATTACTGTTGTCTTTTTACGTATACAGACCAACAATAACAACGGTTAATACTAAAACTGTTGTTAAATTGACATAAGATAACACTTTATCAAAAAATCGTTGTCGATTATGTGTTGTTGAATGCAAAAATTCTAGTAGTGTATCTGTGGGCCCCTTGATCAAGTAGGACTACTAAAACACATGACCATGCTCAAATGAGTCAATATGAGATATTGAGCTCATTTGTTTGAGTGAGTCTACTCGGGGATCAAGAAACACATGATTGACTGAGGATGACACGGTCTATGCCTCATTGGTCAATCTAGATATCAAGGATAGAAGGACAAGGTCATACATTATCATAGTCACGGAGGTTTAGTCGGATCTCGACTTTTCTTGTTACTTGGGTAGCAATGATGCATTGCTAGATGCCGCTCATTGTTTATGTGTCTAAAGTGTTTAGGTGCATTGCCAACGTCACGAGAACCTATTGGGTCACACACAAAGGATACAATGCTTCGGGAAATCTGATCGGTAGACCTGAACCCTAGTTGGGAACTCGGGAAGTCCGAGCCCGAGTAGGGAACTCGGGAAGTCCGAGCCCGAGTGGGGAACTCGGGAAGTCCGAGCCCGTGTGGGGAACTCGGGAAGTCCGAGCCCGAGTGGGGAACTCGGGAAGTCCGAGCCCGAGTGGGGAACTCGGGAAGTCCGAGCCCGAGTGGGGAACTCGGGAAGTCCGAGCCCGAGTTGGGAACTCGAGAAGTCCGAGCCCAAGTTGGGAACTCGGGAGGTCTGAGCTCAAGTTGGAAACTCGGGAGCGCAGGTCGGAAGCTCGGCACTCAGCAGACTGAGCTGGGAGCTCGGCGAACTGAGTCGGAGCTCGACGGATTGAGTCGGCACTCGGCAGACTGGGTCGGCACTCGGCAGACTGGGTCGGCACTCGGTAGACTGGGTCGGCACTCAGCAGACTGGGTCGTAGCTCGGAAGACTGGGTCGGGAGCTCGGCACTCGGGAGACTTGGTCGGGAGACTTAGTCGGAAGCCCGAGAGGCCCGGTCGGAATCGCATGCAGGAAAGAGAAAAAGTTTATCTTCATTAGATGAAGAGAAGGTGAAAAGTCACATGGAAAGATGTGATCTTTATTGGCTTTAATGAAGGGAAGTCAAAGAGACAAAAGACTCTTCATATTCATGGGATGAATATAAAAGAGGGACTTTGTCATTTTGAAGACAACTAAGTGTTTCCTTCTTCCCTTCTTCTCTTCTTCCTCTCCTCCCTCTTGGTCGAAACCTTATTGTAAGGTTTTTGGTGTTTTTGAGCTACCTCAAGTTGCTAGCACAACTAAGGTAGTTCTCCCGAAGTTGAGAGATTGTGTCCGTGTGGGTACGAATAGAGGCACGGACGTTTGAACGTGCAAGAGATTCGGCGCATCTTGGACGAGCAGGATAACCGAAGGGCACGCTTCAAAGGTATAAACAATAGATAAATCTATTAGATATATAGCTTTGTACGAGTTTTCTTTCGCATGGATCGCTCGTGGGTTCTTGTTTCCATTGCGTTTTTTATTGTTTTGTGTCGGGAGAACCCAACAGGATCGGCTCTCAGTTGGACGCGTGGCGGCCCACACTCCTTGAGTCTTGCCCGACCGAGAGTCCAAACTCATGCCTTGCCAGCAAGTTATAAGCGGGCTCAGCTCCCGTGCCCCCACTTTGCTCAGTGTCTTCGATCGGACGCGTGGCGGCACATGCTCCTGCGAATCGGCCTGAGCAAGTGTCCGGACTCTCATTCTCACGAGTTATAACCGGGATCCGCTCCCATCACCCCTCGGATCGGCTCTCAGTCGGACGCGTGGTGGCCCACGCTCCCTGAGTCTTGCCCGACCGAGAGTCTAGACTCTTGCCTTGCCAACAAGTTATAAGCTGACACATCTCCCGTGCCCTACTCTGATCAGTGTCTCCGATCGGACGCGTGGAGGCCCACGCTCCTGAGAATCAGCCTGAGCAAGTGTCCAGACTCTCGTTCTCACGAGTTATAATCGAGATCCGCTCCCATCAACCCTGGGATCGGCTCTCAGTCGAACGCGTGCCGGCTCACGCTCCCTGAGTCTTGCTCGACCGAGAGTCCAGACTCTTGCCTTATCAGCAAGTTATAAGAATCAACCTATTGGGTCTCAGCTCCCGTGCCCCACTTTGCTCAGTGTCTCCGATCGGACGCGTGGCGGCCCACGCTCCTAAGAATCAACCTGAGCAAGTGTCCAAACTCTCGTTCTCATGAGTTATAACTGGGATCCGCTCCCATCACCCCTTGGATCGGCTCTTAGTCGGACGCGTGGCGGTCCACGCTCCCTGAGTCTTGCCCGACCGAGAGTTCAGACTCTTGCCTTGCCAGCGAATTATAAGTGGGCTCAGCTCCCGTGCCCCACTCTGCTCAGTGTCTCCGATCGGACGTGTGGCGGTCCACGCTCCTGAAAATCAACCTGAGCAAGTGTCCAGACTCTCGTCTCAGAGCAAGTTATAACATGGCTCAGCTCCCATGCATCCCTTGGTTCAACTCTCAGTTGGACGCGTGACGACCAACGCTCCCTGAGTACCATCCGACCGATCATCTAATTTCTCGCCCTCATGTGACCTACGGGCAGATAAGACTTTACGACTCCCTTAACTCAACCGCCCAACCGGACGCGTGGCTACCCACGCTCCCCAAAAGCAAACTGACTCAATGATAATGCTCCGAATCGCCCGAGCCGGTGACTTTACGTATTCAACGTTGGCTATTGCATACTTCATCAATTTTCCCGAGTGTCCAACATGTAGAAGATATCGCGCTCAAGTGTTCAGATCAGGCATTCGTAGGGCCTAATCACTCGATTGCACTCTCACCCGAGTGGTTAGCACTTAGACACCCTTGCGCTCAAGCACTTGAGAAGCCGAGGTAATCGATCGTCCTCTCACTCGAGTCGCTCTCGCTAATGATAGCCTGAGCCATCAATGTCCGAAAGATAAAGTAACTACATTCGAAGCATCCCGAGCCCAGGAAAAGTTATATTGCCAACGTAGGGATGTTACAAAATCTAAGGTGAGTCGCCTCTACACGTTGAAAGAAATAAAAAGACAAAAGCCCGGTTCTCATTTAAATGGTTGATTGACCACCTCGGGCATGCCCTCCATCAAGCTCGCGGATTTGATGACCGAGGAGGATAGGTCGGGGGCTATGTGGCCGCCTTGCTTAAGCTGCTTGAATGTGTTCTGCAGTTGATGCTTCAGCATAGCTCGAATCCACACAGAAAGCTAATCGCTGAATTCCGAAAAGTAGATATACACAACCCTACGAGCGTCCCACCGATCGGCTTCCTCCTCCTTATAGGAGCGCAACCCCTCGAGCTCCACTCGGGCTGCCACCCACTCAGCCTTTTCCGCCTTTAGGCGCTCGAGCTCCTCCTGTTGATTGTGCAACGCTTGGTCCTTGGAGGATAGCTCGGTGGCCAATTCCTCTGTCCGCTTCGCTTGGGATGCCGCCTCAGCTTCCTTGGTTTCAAGCTGGGACTTGAGGGAGTCAGCAACCCCAGACGCCTCCTGGAGGCCGGCCTCGGCTTCGTTCAGTTGGGCCAGAGTTTTCACCTGGAGGGCCCAAGCCTTGCGTTCATTATACTCCAACGTGGAGATCCTGACATTTGATTGGGCGACAGCCAAATCTGACGTCTCGGCCTGGCTGCGGGCAGCCTCCAGCTGCTCTTCAGAATGAGCTAGCCGGTCTTGAAGGGTTGCGACCTCGGCCCGCAGATCGTTCAAGGTGGACTCATTAGAGACGAGTTGCGTGTGTTTAAGTCGAGTCTCCAGGAGTTCCACCCTCTTCTCAACCTTCTCCCACGCTGAGACGTGGGTCAGGAGTGTTATAGAAAGACTATGACATGACCCCCAAAACTGCAAAAAAGCAAAAACCCGGAGATCATCAAACTCAGTACTCGGGGAAAGAAAGGACTGGTTCTATACATACCTGAGTGGTCTCAAGGAAAAAAAGCGTCGGCCTTACTGCGAGACCCTCGAAAATAGGACCCCTCAAGCCCCTGCACATAACGGTCGGCTATCGACCCGTATAGGCAAAGCTCCTGGCACCGGTCGGGGAGCTCGCCTTGAGGGATACCCAGGCGGCAGTCAGATTGAGTTGGTGCCAGGAGATGCATGGGGGGTCGGTTGATATGACCCTCCGCAGGAGGGGTTCCCGACCTCTCTGGCAGTGGCAGGTCGGGTGTGCCGGAAGAAACTGAGGGGGCAGCAACAGGTACAATGGCGGAGGAGGTGTGAGGGGCTCCCGCGTCGGGGGCCACCTTCTTCTTCTTCTTCTCCAAGCATTTGCTGGGAGAAGGGTGGGGAGAGCCCCCCATTGTGGAAGAGGCCCGTTGACGTTTCGAGGAAGCGGGTTGTTCGACTGCTGCTGGGAGCGCCATAGCATGGGCGGGAGGCGTTTGCTCCGGGACGGTCGGAGCCGGGTCCGCTAAAGTATCCTCAGTCGAGGCACCCTCCCTCGCCTGCAGCTTGGAGGCAAGTCGAGCCTCCAACTCGGCGTCATCTAGGGTGAAGCCTTCCGCTAGGGATGCGACCAACATCATCGTAACTGCGAAAATAACACAGGCTTAGTTAAAACTAACAAATGTTCAAAAGGAACAGCACAATGCTTACCGACTAGTGCCAGCCCGGGAGTCTGCATGGGGCTGAGGCCGAAGGGAGAAAGGAGCTCCCCCCTCAGCAAGTGCACTCCGTGGAAGTGCCTACTGTCGAGCTTGGATAGCGTCGACTGGTAAGCTATGGAGGTGCGATATTGTTTGGGAAGGAGAGGAGAGGAAGGGAGATCCTCGACCGAGGCCGTGGGCCAGCGTGGGGTCAGGATAGGCTTAATGAAGAAATAACGTTCTTTCCATCCTTTGTTAGAGGAGGGGAGCTTCTGAAGGAAAGAAGTTTTGGCTCGGGCTTGAAAGAAGAAGTCGCCCGGCTCTTGCTTCTTGGGGTGGTAAAAGAAGTGGAAGTACTCGGGCCGAAGAGGAATTTTGTACAAAGTAAAAATAATAACCAAACCGCACATCAGACGGATGGCGTTCGAGGCTAATTGGGACAAAGGAATGTGGAAGTATGTACAAATGGCGGAGATGAAAGGATGGATGGGAAAGCGAAGGCTAGCTTGTAGGTGGTCACGGGATAAGGTAATGAAGCCCGAAGGGGCAAAATCAGGTCAGTCAGTTGACTTGGGTAGTCGAAGTTTGTGGTCGAAGGGGATTAAGTAGTCTGTTCGAAGCTGATCCGTTCATGGGCGTGAAGGTTGGTTACCATGGTAGAATACCATGGTGCAACAGGAGAGGAGGATGAAGAAGGTGAGCCCATGTGAAAAAGAAAAGTGAGGAAACTAACCAGGAAGGGGAAAGACCGCCGGAGAAGAAAGTCGGAAAGAGGGACTCATCGGAACCCTAGTAGAGCTTGAAGCAGCAGAACGGTGTCAAGGTTAAAGCGCGATGGTAAAAATGGTGAAGTGAAAAACCAATTTATAGGGACTGAAGGAAGGCACCAACCGTCCGATGGCGAGTGGAGAAAAAGGCGGGTTCGAGCCGGAACCGTTCGATCAGGCTTGAGGCGGCTCCTGAAGCGACAAGTCGCACGTGCGGAACGGACATTCGCAGGGATGGGTGACAACCTCATCGTTGCACGGGAAACGAATGACTTGTGGACACGTGACCCCAGCAGTTAAGGCAACAATTAAAGAAGGGATTTCTGATGATTCGGTGTGCGAAAGCCGAAGAGACGTTTGAGGGGATGGTTTATTGGTCGAGCGAGTCGCAGACTCAGAGTCGACTGTGGAAATCGACCGCAAGAACACGCCACCCAGTCGCGCCAGGCTCGGGCGGGAATGATGGTCCAGTCAGTCGAACTTGACACCTCCTTCGACTAGACTCGAGGGGGACACTTATGATCCCGGGCCAGCTTACGTCTAGCCTAGCCCGGTAGCCTGGCGCCTCGTCAGGAGAAGAGGGGTTTACGGGCTCTATGGGCTCTTCGAATATAGGGCCCGGGTCGGCGATTCGGCCTAGTCCATTCGAAGACGATAGGCCATGGGGCCTGCTGGAGAACGATAACCGAGGCTAAGGGGCTGCAAGCCCTGAGGGCCTCCGAATTCAGGAGGAGCCCGAATCAGAGAAGGCCTGACTCATAGCTTCACCAAGTCTTAGCGCAGTGTTCCCAGTCGGGCATGTGGCGGCCCACGTTCCCTGGGATACACTCTGAGCCTGGGAAGTCTTTACTCAAGTGCCACTGAATCATAAGATCCCCGAGTTAGGAGCACCTCGAGCTAGCAAAGTACTCGGTCATCAACCATACCATCTCCGGGTCAGCCAGATTCGAACGTTCATCCCGAACCATGCGCACCATGACTCAGAAAGCATATCTTCGCTCGGGACACCTTCCTTAACTCGGAAGCGTAGTCGCTCTCGGTAACCGTGAACACTCTGAGCCCCCAGTCGGCTTCAACACTCTGAGCCCCCAGTTGACTCTGATGCTCTGAGCCCCCAGTCGGCTCCCACCCTTTGAGCCCCCAGCTGGCTCCCTCACTCTAGGCCCTCAGTCGCCCTCACCATTCTATGCTCTCAGTCGATATCATCACTCTAGGCCGCCAGTCGGCCCTAGTATTCATGGTTTTTGTCGTGACTCATCAGAACAACCACTCCCTGACACAAGACTCGTAGAGATTGTGTGGGGTCGGCACGGGTCAGGCACCATTCTGGCCTGAATCGCAAGCATCTCGCTGACGCCATGATCTCCCTGCCATACCCTGTCGCCCATACTACGACCATATACGCTGGTGTCAGGCAGAGCGACGTCTAACGACGCTTGCCTTTAAGTTGATAACGCCATTTTCCCTATTTCGGTATACGACGCATTACCCTACCACCTCTGGGTATCACCTTGTCCTCGCTACGAGACAAAAGGTGGCAGACGGACAGAAGCTGTCAGCTCCCCGGCTATATAAGCCTCTCCACTCCACATATCTCATCAGGTACGCACGGGAATAGTGTTTTACTAGTGTTCTATTGCCTTCTTGCTTTTCCACCACCAGGGACTGACTTGACCGTCGGAGTGCCTTGCCGAGGATTTTTTTCGACGGGTTCAACGGTCCTTGTCTTGCAGAGTAGGAGTTAGCATTGTCGGCTCACGGCGACCTTCGCAGTTCGTGATTTTCAGGAGACCATTTTATTTTTGGAGTATCTATCTCGCTTCGCGATAGGATCATTCAAAATGAACAGCTCGATATTATAGATTGATGATAGGATAAATTCGAAAAATATAATGTTCATTGGGCCATCTTTGACTAGATTTTTTAATAAAATTTTATGATTATTTTATCCATCCGGTCCGTTCATTAGTGAGCCCACTAACTCAATCCGTTTGTAGCTCGTCCAAATTGGTTCGGTTTAGTGTTGGTTCTAAGCACCATCAGACGCTGATGTGTTGATTGAATTGGCGTTCTCTGTCCCTCGTAACATAGCTGATGTTGGCTACTCTCCTACCTCACTGAGAGAGTGAGGGTGGCTTGGTGACAACATATCGCTTTCATCCTTGGAAGTTTTAAACGCTCTGCCACTCGATTCTCATGTATTATAGTTATGAGATTAAATATATATCATCTTTCAAGGAATACAAATAATTGAAACTACTTGTGTCCAATTAAATTTTGCCTGTTATTCCATAATATTCGAATTAATAATCCTCATAATTTATATCATTTTTATTGATTTTGAGATGTGCAAGTGGAGACTCTAAAAATAAATAAATTATTTTTTAACATCTTGAGTCTAATTAATTTTCTTTTATATATTTCAGGGGCCAAACTGGTTATATTACATGAGATCACCATTAGTCTCATGCCCTCGCCTACTTAGCGAGTTCCGGAGTCCCCAAACCCCCAATACCGATAACGATGAGCTCGCCTTCCCGGTCACCGCTCCCGGAGGCGGAGAGAGACGCCACCCCTCCTTCTCCGGTCTCGAAATCAGACCGCCCGGGGCCGACGTTGAAGGAGCTGGCGATCGATCACCATCCTTTCCAGGACAATAGCCTCGCCGTCGTGCTGAGCACCGACGGTACTGGCGACGGAGAGGCACCCAGAGCCCGAGAACCTGAGAGCGGCTGCTCTGTTCCTCCCAGGGAGAACGGTATCGGCGTGTTTCCGGAAATCTTGCGGCGGCGAGCTTTGAAGAGGGCGGCATTCGGGCTTAGGGTTTCCGCTGCGTTGCTCTGTCTGGTGTCGTTTTCCATCATGGTCGCCGACAATATCCCGGGGTGGGCCGGTGACTCCTTTGCCCGCTACAGCGAGTACCGGTAGGGGCCGATGTATTAGTTTCCCCACTCTCTCTGCTTTTTCTTAACTACAGAGCTCTCAGTTATTCAACTGGTCCATTTTTGCTTGATGACTAGGTACTTGGTTTCCGTCAATGCCATGGCTTTTCTCTATTCGGCGTTTCAAGCATACGGAAAGATCCACCATCTGGTCTTCAAGAAAATCATCATCCACCCTCCAATAAGTTTCTACTTCGATCTTGCAATGGATCAGGTGGGCTAAAACTTCCGCTCATGCAATCTGTTGAAAAGGTTTATTTTTCTTCCAAGTAACACTTTGTGTCCGATTATGATTTGTACAGTTCATTCCGACACATTAAAACTAATTATGGTCAAATCTTTCAATTTTTAGATAGATGTTTATTTGCATTCAGTGAAATGATTTCTACATCTTTTTTTTGTGAATGAATTTTGGTTCATCGAGGGTGCTTAAAATATATAGAAATTATATTTCTTAGTTAATTTTGTTTCATTTCCGCACTTTTCCAATGTTATTTAGGGTTCTACAACTGATTTTATCAAACTTAGTTTGCTTAAATTATTGGTGCGTGCAATTGTGCCTTAAGTGGCCAAGCTCTACCAAATGGTGTTTGGGTAATTGCTAGTGCAATCATGCCCAAGAGGTCGAGGTTGATCAAGTAGTTTGATTTTTGGTCGAAGAGTTTAACTTGGGTCAATGTGGTTTGTCAAGTGGGTCAAGGTTTAAATTAAAGATGACAAAGAGAGAAGCCTAGCAGGGATTGACATTGGTGAAGTCAAAGTAGGTTAAGATTTTTTTGATATTTGACTGTTGAATAAGTACAAGAAGGTCAAGGGTGGTCAGATATTTGGTGGTTGGAAAAGTTCAAGCAGGTAAAGGGCGATCAATTACTTGGTGGATGGAAATCCAAGCAAGTCAAAAGTGGCTGAAACTTATGAAAGATGGGTGTGCTTTCTCTCTCTTTCTAATTTCATGTGGCATCAATTTGCAATTTAAGTCTTGAAACTTGTGAAAGAGTGTTAGGTTGCTTGAACACTTTTTATTTGGAATCATGAACAAAAGAGTATATAAAAAATTAAGTCCAAGTCCTTGATTACATTTTAATCCAAGAAAAAGCAATTCCAGCAATTAATTATGAACTTTTTCTTATTTGAAAGGAATGAGATGCTACCAAAAATAGGTATTAGGAACTTAGGAAGTCAAAATACATAGAAATCACTCGAAACCTTTTATCTTAATTAAAGCTTTAATATTGTTTTTTTAACAACGTCATCTGAAATTTTGGAATCTAGAGTATTGAAAGATGAAGTCAGGATTGAAATTTCTTTACTTGGAAAGCTTGTATTGAAGGTGGAAAATCTCACTCACTCTTTTTTTTTTTCCCATTTATTGTATTCTTTTATTTTCCATAAACAACAATCTAGCATAGTAACACAAAAGAGCCATTTTTTTTCTTTTTTTTTTGACCCCCGTGCCATGGTTCAACGACAAGGTACTCAAGCAGTTTACTAAGCACCCATGGTTCGAATTCCAACTACGGCGCACTACAGGGCATTATCCTCCAGTGGATGAAAAAATGTAGGGTGTTGGCTGATGGGCGAGGAGTCGCTTGTGCTTCCGGATTTGTCTAGTAGCCGGTTTGTGGGGTCAGGTTGTCCATCTTCGGGACTAGTTGGATCGAAGGCTCAGACATCTGGATTATAAAAAAAAACAGAAGAG
Organism: Boesenbergia rotunda; assembly: GCA_024364735.1. Taxonomy (NCBI): domain Eukaryota; kingdom Viridiplantae; phylum Streptophyta; class Magnoliopsida; order Zingiberales; family Zingiberaceae; genus Boesenbergia; species Boesenbergia rotunda. Next base: position 186,976 of record JAGFNQ010001121.1, read on the forward strand.
CCACTTTTCTTTAATAACCTTGAAGGGAACTAAAAGGAGAAGAGGGGAAGGATCAGGAGGAAAATTGAGTTCATTTAATTGAGAAATGACCAAATATAAAATGGAAAGGATGGAAACATATGTATATTGGAAAGAAAAGAAACCTGTGGATAACATTGCTGTCCTCCTAAATTGAGTTTCCGATGCAACAAATAAAATCCTTTCTATGGAGGATCACCATTTATTGTAAGCCATTAGTAGGAAGGCTATTCATGCAAAATAAGAAGTGATTTGATTTTCAAGATTTTTTTTGTGAGGATTACTTTTGGTGAGATTTCTTTAGGAGAGTAGGTTTAAGAAAGTGTTTAATTTGGTAATTATGTAATTTTTAGGATGTTAAGTAATTTTGTTAGGAGTTTAATTAGATTGGTGGATTTCCTAATTAGAATAAAAAATTTTGGTAGGAGTTTAATTAGATTGGCAGACTTCCTAATTTGCATTTGATTATTTTCCTATTTTTGTTTGGTTTGAGATCTATAAAATAGGTGCAAGCTTTCAATGTTGATTGCCTTTAAGTCAATAAAATTCTTCTTTGTTCAAACTTCACTTTATGAGATCCATGGTGCTACTTCAATTGATATCAAAGTCAAATTTGATTCAATCTTGATATGAATTTTCCTCCCTTTGGAGAAACTCAGAAGCTCCATCTCTACAATAACCTCATGTCTTGCCCTTATAGCCCACCCTCAGCTTCCACTGCACCATTAACACGCTATTACAGAATTCCACCTTGCTGTTTGTCGCTCGCCATTGTTCTAGAAAGCAGTTCAAGAGCTTAGTCAGAATTGGAAGTGGTCTGCTTTGCCTAGTGATTAAACAATCCTTTTAAGATGGATGTTCCCAAAAGAAGTTCAGGCGGATTGCCTACGGCCCTACGCTGTCCAAGCAGATTCATTGAAAGAAAAATGATTTTTTAACCAAGTGGTTCACTTGAATAAAATATTAAATCCTAACTATCCAACCCTACCACTTCCTTTATGGTTCGTTTGACCAAACTTAGCCCAATACTAGATAATTCATATTTTCACATTGTAGCATGGCACTAGTTATGTACTTAATTGATTGTTATGTCATATTATTATGTGTATTTTTCAATGTGTCATTATTCATTTATGAATTTTAATGTTTATTTATAATTTGTTGACATTGTTATGAACTCATGTGTTTTGTTGTTCTAATGTGTTTACTTATCATTCTAATACTTGTGATTGATTATGAATATAGTTTGTTAGATGTATATGTAAAAATGCTAAGATCAGTTTTTTGTTTAAATATTATTTTAATACTAATTGCCTAGACCCTTGTCTAGGTGCTATGCAATGGGCCGATCATCCACCACTTCGAATCCCCTTTTAAAACCCTAATAAATAGTCTCACTTTCATACATAGGATAAATTAGAGTCCATAATCTTGGACCATAGGATCAAATTGTTTAATCATAGATTAGTGTTTCATAATATTTGAAGTTATTCCTTACTAATAAAATAAAAACTTGGTGCTAATAGTAACAAAGTAAACCTGACATTGATTTTCTGTCAAATAGATTGCATAATAGTGATTGTTTACTTCTAATGAATCTTTATTTGTTATGTACACATTGTTGATGTTTTTAAACATCATAACTCTATTATGGTTAATGTTCATTTAATACTTTGCACGTGATTCTGGACAACTTCACTTTATATGTCCTTGACAAAAAAAATAAAAAAAATGATATGTTCAATTAACAGTAGCAGATTTAACCTTAACACCTTCCTTCTCGTCAAATATCTCTTACCAAACATTATTAGATTATTTTCAATTGTTATGATGTCATTGTGGTTTCTTTGTAATTTCATGGCAAATTCATTGGCATTACCTAACCATTTCTGAGGATCAAGGTTCTAAATTTCGTCAGGCATTAGTCGGGCGCCAGACTAGCACCTAGCGCCTAGGCCGCTAGGCGAGGATTAGGTGTTGTTAGGTGGATTCCACGGTATCAACATAAATTACATAATAAATTACATTCTATAACTCCAACACAATAACATCAAATTTAAAATGAATTTAAAATTATACAACTAATAAAATATGACAAATTTATTCTACTTCTTCTTCTCCATAATTTTCAACATGTTCTTTATCGGACACAAAGTCAATGTCATTGTGATCCTCCTCTTCTTCGAATTCAAAATCATCCTCGTCTCTCACTCTAGAGCTTCTTCAGGATTGTAGATTTTGATCTGCTCTAGTTGCTTCATCAACCATTTTCAAGTGATCCCAGAACCAACTTCATCATCTTCCCCACCATCCACAATCCAACCTTATGCATATGGAACAAATGTATTATTATTATTATTTTACATGTTTTGGCTGCCAATATTTTCCCAAATAACTTAGGGGGCGTTTGGTTTGCGTTTTCCAGCTTGTTTTCCATTTTCATTTTTTGTAGAAAATGCGGTTTTCTGGAAAACATGTTTGGTTTGCATTTTCCAGCTTTGTTTTCTAGAAAAAAAACATAGCGTTTTCTGGAAAACTAGAGAATGAAATAAAGTCATTTTCCAGAAAACGAGAAAATGCGATTTTCTGGAAAATGAAAATGGAAAATGGAACAAACCAAACGCCCCCTTAGTCTTTTCTTTATATTTTGCATATTTCTTGTTAATAATTACATCTTGTAGATCAAACTCATCGACATGTAAAATTTTCATGCATTCAAAAATCCTCATCGCGACCTTCTCATAGAGAGCAATAGAACTATCTTAGGGATTTAACAAAAAGACAATGGTATGTAATGATATATCAAGCAAGGTTTTAAATTTCGACCCGTTCCGATGTTTCGGTCCCAGACCGGAACGATACAATTTCGGTATCGTATCGTTTCGTGCCGATATGGTTTCGGTATTTTTTATTTATATATAATAATTATTAGATAAATATATATTTATTGTGTATAATTTAAAAATAAGTTGTATGTTGATTTGATATAAGTTTTTAATTATTGAACAACTTAATATTGTTAAGAAAACAATTAAATATAACTTTCTTTAAAGAAAATTGATCTATCAATAACTCGAATTAAAATTGATACATTACAATATGTTACCTTACTAATACCAAAAGGAGTGACGTGAATCAGATGAAGACATTGGTTCTTGTAGCATTCTGCTTAGATCAATTCCATAGTTCTCTAACGCCCAAATTAAATAAGCATCCCGTGACATGCAATATTGATACTGATTTCTCCACATGTCCATCAGCGTATCTCGATTCATCACTGGAAGTTGGACTTGAACTGACACCATTGAAATCGGAATAGGTACAGACACAGGATAAAGATAAGGATCAACATATGCCTCTGAACTGTGGTATGATGGATCACCATATGATGCATCAGAGTTATAATAAGAAGGTTGAGAGTATGATGAACTTCGACCAGAATCAATGTCAGCTAAACTCTGTCGCATATCTTGATAATTGTGAGCTTTCTTTTGTTTGCCATCCTTATTTCGACGTTGATATTGAATAGGTCTAGCTCCATGATCATCATCTTGAGTTGCATGTGTGTAATCTGCCTCACATGTCCATGGCTCCGGTGCTAGAGTAGGGGGAACATAATTTTTACCACCAGATGCATCGCCACTATCATCACTTGCATGAGTACTTGCACTGCTATTAACATCACTATTCTCATCTCGAACTTCTCGTCGGACTACAGTATCAGAAGGTGATCATGTTTCATCACTGTCATCATGTTCTTGCTCATCAATTGCATCAAGTGGATTTTCTCTAATTCTCAATTGACCCCTTCCTGTAAAAGCAGGAGGTTTGACTTTTTCTTTCTTTTTAGTAAAAACTGCAGGAGCTTTACTTTTATCTATGAACTTTGGTTGAGTTTGGGATGTTTGAAAATGTCTTGATCGAGATCCAGAAAATCGAAATTCTTGATCAAAAGCTTCATCATAATCTTCTCCCTCCCTGATATCTCCTGTAGCTAGTATTGTTTCAATCCGTTGAGTAAGAAATTGAGATGGTCGTGGTGGGTCTCCTGCTTCATCAAGTAATGGATTTTCAGCCTCAACAGCGCTCCACCAATCCATCATTGGATCATTCTCATTTTGGACAAATCCAATATCAAATGGGTCTACATCACCAGCCTCTTGTTCTTCATTTTCTTCTGTTATTGCTCTTAATTGAAGAGGCATATTATAATGAACATAGACCATCTTCTCCAATCGACGATAAGAAAGACGATTTCTTACTTTTGTATGAATGAGGGAGAAAGTTGACCAATTTCTTTCACAACCACTTGAAGATGTTGTCTGTGAGAGAATTCGTACTGCAATCTTTTTCAAATTTGGAGTTGATCCTCCATATTGTAACCGCCATTCAGCTGTAAGATAAATAAGAACAAAATTAAAATAATATTTTTATTTGCTGACAATAATTAATAATAATTTTTACTATATTTACCTGCATCCATTTTATATCTGCATGACACTGTAATAGGATCACTAAAAGAACCATGTCTCTCGAAATAATCGGCTTTCATTAATAGTCTCAGCAATTGATTCTCTATTTGTTGTAGTCTTGATATCACATGTCTGAGGGCTTGTAATAAATCATCATTTGTGTCAAGATTATAACGGTATTGATATGCCGGATTGAGATAATAACCTACAATAATTAAACATATATAAAAATGCAATTATTAATAATATTATTAGAAATTCTTTATTAAAAAATATATACCTGCTAAATGAATATATTTTCCCATTTGATCGTCCCATCTTGTATTGATTATATCAATGTAATGTTGATATTTGGTTGGTGATTGAAGATGTCTATTAATTTTCTCTTTTGCTTCATGAATTAGGTGGTAAACGTTGCCCATTTGTGGTTTTCTGTCCATATCGACTTTACGTAGAACACGTACAAAGGTTCTATTGCTAGAAGAATATCTGCAATATAGTCTCAAAATCTAACAGATATAATAATTTTTTGCACCTCTTTACCTTCGGCTGTGTTAGAATATCGAGAGGCTTCCCAATCCTCAGAAGAGAACATGGCTTTTAATCCAACTTTTTTTTTTGATTCAACGATTTTAACAAGAGAAAGTGAGTGGCAAACCTAGTCGCTCCTAGTCGTAGAATCTCACCATTGGTAAATTTTCTTATTAATCCATGAACCCAATGGTGGTTATAGAGGAATTTTGTTAAAGATTGACCTTTTTTCACTACCTTCTTCACTATATCGAGTTTACCAATATCTCCCATTATCAAATCGATACAGTGTGCTGCGCATGGTGTCCAAAATAATATTTGATATTTTTGCTCCAATAATTCTCCAACCCTCTTAAAGTTGGCACCATTATCTGTAATTACCTGCACTATATAATCTACACCTATCTCTTGAACTACACTATCCATCAAATGACATATGGAGGGTGCATCATGAAAATCTGTAGTTGCATCAATTGATTTATGAAATATCACCTTTCTATTGCAGTATAATAGAAAGTTGACAATACTCATCTGTGTAGGTCCTGTCCAGCCATCACACATCAACGTAACTCCATATAAGCTCCATTGCTTTTTGCATGATAGGATCCAAGTTTTGATCTCCTCTACTTGTTCATCTAAATATGAACCAGCAATTTTATATGCAGTCGGAGGCTGAATACCAGGACCAGATTTTTGGATGTTGGATACCATGCTACGGTAGTATGTGTTGTTTGTTGCATTAGGAGGAATATGATTAAAATGAAAAAATTTTGCAATACTTTTACCGATTGATTTCTTCTTCTCTTTTGTGTATGCATCATCAATCCTAGTTTGTTTGCTAGCTTGGTCTGGAAATGCCAGTGGATCAATATCAGCAATATCAACTGCACGTCTTCGTCCCATAGAAGAAAAAAACCGACCAATACCACTTTGTGTTGAAGCACTACGAACACTTCACTTCTACTAGTACCAGCTGAGTCACTTCTATTTCTCATATTTTGCTTATAGTCATATTGAGTTCGTGAGGCATTGAGAGCTGCTAAAAATTCTTCATCATTTGGAACATCACCACGACCTTCAAATTCATCATAAATTGGCTCTCTAGAGATTCGACTATCAAGAAGATCACGTTGTCGTTGTTGTTTATACTTTATTGTTTTTTGACCTTCAAGTTCTTCTTTCATTGCACGACGAACTTCTTGAGAAACTTTTGGACAATTCGAAACCTCTGAATATCCACCAGCAAGATGTTGTTTTAGGCGTGTGACCCCACCACCTCGTCCAATCATATCGCAATGTAAACATTGCCAATGGAATTGATTCTCTAATCGGCGTGCGTGTCTCCAAGCTGGATCAGATTGTTGTTTGGGTGCCATTACCTATGTCTTATAAAAAATTAAGAATAATTCACATTGTTAGCTCAAATAATAGTCATCATTGTCAAGAACAATTTTATCATTATAAACAAATAAATTAAATATATAAAATTATAAAAGACAACTTCATTAAAGTAATCTTGTACAACACATTTTTATCAAGTAAATTTGGAATAATAATATTAATTATTTAAGTAATATATATTTAAAATGATAAAAATATTAAAATATTAATTAAATATAAAATAATAAATAATTATCAGATTATAAAATGATTTTTTGAAATTTTTTAGATTTTATTTAGGTTTTTAAAATTTTTTTTAGTATTTTTAAATAATATTTAAAATAGAAAAATAAATTCAAAAAATTCCTTAATTAAATCTATTTAATTTTTTGAATTAATAAAGGAAATGCTGGATTTAAATAAATACTTTTATTTATTTTTTTAAATCTAATTTTCGGGAGAAAATCGGGAATTTTTTCTCGATTTTCTTGATTTCCGCCGCCGAGCCATTCGGCTGCGCCGCGGAGATCCGCCGGAGTCGCCCGTCCAACGGCTCCAGTAGCCTCCGGCGAAGATTCCTGCGACACCGGAGGCTTCCGATGACGTCGCCGAAGACCCGCAGTGTCTCCGACTCGCGGATCTATCCGCCGAAGATGGAGGAGCCGCGCGTCCAACTCCACCACCGTCCGGTGAGGCTTCCGGCGACGCCGGAGGCTTCCGGCGACGCCGGAGAGTCCCGTAATGCCTCCGGCGAAGCTGCGAAGATCGTTTGATCATACCTGTCGCCGCCGCCGCCGATCTTCGTTCTGTCTCCGCCTCCACGCTTCGCTTCGCTCGCTGTTGTCTTCACTGCTGCTCACCACCGGCGATCTTCCCTCCTTTTATAGCGAAAAAACGTTGCGAGACAGGCTGGCGCACCGATGCACGCGATTCCTTCTGTCGCGCGTGCCGTGCGTGTTCGCTGTTGCGCGATTCGCTCTGTCGGGCGCCGCGAATCACGCTGTCGCCACTCGTCGCTGTCGCCGCGTGCATGACGCAGACGCTCGCGTCGAATCGTTTGGCCTCCTCGAGCCGGTTTCGGCGCAACAGTGGAACGAAACTGTTTCGCCAGTTTCGCCCGAAACCACTCGGCACCCAAAACCCTGATATCAAGTTTATCCTTCATTTTTGACTCAATAATCACTATAATAGACTGATTATTTGATTCCACGTTGTTTAGAGCTATCTTGATATCTTCTTTAACTTTAAGAAGCTCCCCATATAGAAATCCTATGGATGACTTTCTATCTGCATCTACGAATCAAAGATCTCTTACCAAAGGAACAAATATTTTCAAACAAAGTGTCACACCATTCTAAAAACTCATGCTCATCATAATAGAGTAAACCAATTTTCCTTTATTTATTTTTTACCATTTATATTTCTCCCACATATCACTTGTAAACATAACCCTTAAACTAGATTGTTTTTCAATCAACCTCTACAGTGTGAGGAAATTTGATACAAACTTGGTAACTCCTGGGTAAACTATATCTCTCTTCTTCGTGAAACTTCTTATCAATGATAAAGTCTTATCGCGAGCATAAATGAAAATGGTAAATGACTTAGCTTGCTCAATAACCTTTTTATATCGTGGAAGCTTGCCAATACAAGCTTGAGATGTGTGAGTTGCACAAGAACTTCAAAAGATCCCAGACCGCTTTTTTCTCATCAATTTAGTTGTAATCATATTGTTGGTGGCATTGTCTATTATAATCTGAACAATATTCTGATCTTCTACTTGTTCAACACACTTGTCAACATACTAAAAAATAAGTTCGTATGTGCCTAAGGCTCCTTAAACTCTAAAAATATAGTACCCTTCTTGCAATTAACACAAATTTAGGATGCTTCTTTTTTGTTTAACACTCTATGCTTCTGTCATAACTGAGCACCCATTTTTTGGGAATTTTGGGCATTATTATTCATGTTTCTTCGGCAGGTACTTTGTTCTTTAATTTCGGCTTTCAAAATTAGCTCCCTAAGTTGATATTGAGTTGGAGACTTGAATCTTGGTCCAAATTGACCCACTGTCTCCATTTTTTTTGCCGGAAGCTATCATTATCAACAGCATTGAACGGAATTCCATTTTCATAAACTCATCTCCCAACATATTGTTAAACTTGTTATATTCTCTCTTTGAAAAAAGCCTCATTTATATTTTTTTGGCGAAACACTTTATTCCCACTTGAACTTACATTTTGTGGAGAAATCATCGATTCATATAAATCCATGAGGCCAAATGGAAGAGGTTTTTTAAGTCCATCCATCTCTTCAATTTCATTATCTTCTTCTTCGTCTAGAGGAATATTCACCTGTGCTCTACAACTCTTCTTTCATTCTTTTGCTCTTCTTTCTGTTTCTTCCTCTAAAATAGCATGTTTGCACTTATTGCGGTCTTCTTGAGATGCTTTTTGACAACCAAATACATTTTCAAGTATATTTTCAATATGTTCTTTAATCCTATAAACTCCACCTGACAATATTTTCTCACACATGTATTAACTTTGTCGAGGTTCTTAGGATCATTCAAAATCCCGACATCCGATGTCAGTTGACTCTCCTAAGAATCTCAGATTCAAGCTTAGTGATGGACGCCATCGAAGATGGATTGCTTGACATTGTTATCTATTGTTAATCACTTCATCAGTTAATTGTAATAACCAAAAAAGAGATTTAAGAATAAAATCAACTTTGGAAGCTATGTGATTTAATTATCTGATTCATCTTATCCACCTTTTTTCTCACAATTTATTGAACCTTCGATATTTAACAAGTAAAAGACCACCAACTTCAATTGAATTCATAAATCACTTTGAAATTTATTTTTGTCTCAAGCTCCAATATTATCGGCCAAAAAGATAACAGAATAAGATGCTTAATCAGCAACGTATTTACCTTTCATTAAGCAAAAAAAAAAAAAAAACCAGAAATGGCAGATTCAGGTAGAAATCGAAGGAAGAGAAATCAAAATTAAAACAAATTATCTTTCAATTTGCAAGTATCAAAATTAAAACAAATTACCTTTCAACTTCAATGAATATTGCGAGTGTATGATGAAATCATGTTTCCAATGGATGAGACTAGCCAACCTTCAATTCAATCCCTTCCAAGTCGCTCAGTTGAGGAAAGATCAGACAACAAATTTTTCTTCAAATTGATTTCTACCGCCTTTTAACTCTCTAATTTGTCCAAAATGTGAGTTTCTTCATTCGCTTTAATTTCTCTAGCTCTGGTTACCTAGTACGATGAAGTTTGATGTTAGCCGCTAGGGAAAATTAATAAATCGATTTTATTATTGGACTAAAGTTTATAACTTATAAAATTTAAGCTCAATACAAAAAAAAAAAAGGGTTACATTTCAGTTTTTTTTTATTGAGCTTTAAATTAAAAAACCCAAACTAAAAAAAAAATCATGAAAACCTGCACTACGCCGAGACGATTTGACCGATTAGTCGGCACCTAGGGCCGCCTAATCCCGCTTAGGTGCCAAGGCCGCCTAGGCTGTCCGACTAATATATTTTCGGTGTGGTTGGTTGGTGTCTAATGCCTAGGTGGAGCCTGGCTGATTTTAAAGCACTGCTGAGGATAAGCCTAGAAGATAGGTGGTTGCAAAGCCAAAGAGCAATTCAGATGTGGTTCGAGTCTTGGGTCGATCTCCATTGTCTTCCCAAGGGATACAAATCAAGGCTGGATTGTTTTAATTGGAATCTATTCCTCAGATTCTCTGTACTATTAATACACTCTCATTGAACGTTTTAGGCACCAATTTGCATGTGTTAATGATTAATGTTTTCTCGTTTCAGGTGCTTGCTTATCTTCTGTTATCAGCCTCTTCTATAGCAGCTTCTCGTAACGATGTATGGGTCTCAAGATTTGGTAGTGATGACTTTATCCAGTTGGCCGATGGTTCTATCAGTGTGTCCTTCCTAGCTTTTGTTCCACTCTCATTGAGTGCCCTCATCTCAGCCCACAATCTCTTCAGATGGCGATCTGGCGGCGCTACATTGTAAACGGAAAACATTGGTGTCGTATTCTGTATAAAGCTAATATACAGAGGAATAATGCTTGCTAAAGCCCCTCTGGAACAAGGACTTGTTGGAAGAACTTGGAAACGGAGCTGTCCGCTGAGAAGTCATCTGTGCTTGCTTTCGTCTAGGTGGGTACGAATGTTCATGTTATTTTCCTTTTCCATAATACATAGGTTTTGTGGGAGCATATGATCATCTGTAGGGTTAAAACCCTGCCAGGGGCTGTTGCTCCATTGCACCTTGCAAATTTCATTTTTGTTCACGAATGCATTAGACTGTGTTTCTTTGTTTTTGAGGGGGAAAAAAGGGTAACACGGCAGTCATTACCTTCCCTTCCAAGGGTTTCTGGTATGTAGTTGAAGACCCTTAGGAGATCCTCGGGGCCCTGATCAGGGTGGTGGGCAAACCGAATTACTGTCACAAGCAGATGAAGTTGAGGGATAAAATAAAATGTGGTAGATGTATGGATAAACTAGATTGTTTCTTCAGTCTCAACTAGATTGCTTGCAGGCGGGGCTTGTTCTTCCAGTCCAACCAGCACAGATTTATTCAAATTATCAAGTCCATCTAATCTAATTGACTCAACCAATTTGCTGGAACTAATTCACTCTCTTAACTTATTTAGCTTTTTTTTTCTTAACACTTGTGTTGACTTCTTGAGATTGATGATCACAAGTTCGACTTGGAGTTTTATAATACGATCTAACAATTGCGATTATTGCATTCACTCATGAGGTGTGATAATATTTTAAAGTTGGAGTAGATATTATTTCTAAACGAATTAGAGTAGACGGATATATTTTTCATTTTTCCTAAATATTGTTCCGTTGTTCTGAATAAATAATAATAATGAGACAATTATTATTCATCTGATTGTCCATTCCTTTATTCGATTTATGTGGATTAATCAAATTGTTTTTTTTTGAAAGTGACTGTCCTATCTTTTTTTTTAATAAAAAACTAATTATGAAAGCTAAACTACAAATCTAAATATCCATGATCTGTAATTTTACTTTTAAAATAACAATTTTGCAAATTAATCACGACCACAAACCACCAGAAAATTAATAATCATTAAACAAAAAAGATAATTTAAATGGGTGCTGATTAAGCCCGTTCCCATATGGCAACGTCTCGGGCCACCACCGGCCGGTACGGAAGAAGCGGTGACTGCCGAGCACCGCCGCTCTCCTCCTCCGGCTCTCAGTTTACGTAGGTTGAGCGGTCAGCGGTGCGTTCCTCCGCTTCGATTCCTTTGCCTTCATCCCATCCCGCCCTTCCCTTTTCCTCCGTAACCTCCTCCACCGCTGCCGCCGCCGACTCCAGGAGCCCGATCTTCTCCCTACCATCACTGTGGCTCCGCCCGGTGACCAGCTCCCGGAGTCGCCACCGCATAGAGGATCCGGTTGAGCCGCTCTTCTCCCCCCTGCGCGACTGCGAGGGTGATGGCGCCGGAGCCCACACGCAGTAAGTCCCCTCCGGGATTCCATCAAGCTCGTCAACTCCTGCAGAGGAGGACGACGAAGAGGAGGCAGAGGATGCCCTGCTTGAATCCTCCTCTCGCTCCTCGTTGAAGAGCCGCCGGAGGGTTCCACGCACCTTCGTAGTCCTTTCCGCCGCAGGGGGCGCCTCGAGGAGCAGACCACTGCCGAAGACGGGATAGATGGTTCGAATCTGGCCGTTGGAAAACAGTTCGTTGGCCGTGATTTCAGGCCCAGCCTCCGGGTCTTTGATCACGAACGCAAATTCGAACTCCTCCTCGTCGCCGTCGTTGCCGCTTCCGCCGAAAGCATCGTCCGCCATGGCGGGGGGCTCGCCGGAGGTGTGGGGTGGTGGCGTGCTGCCATTCTCTTCCCTTTCTCCATTCATTGCTCTTCTTCTTCTTTTTCTTCTTGTGAGTTTTGTTTACGCTACGCGTGGGTTGAAGTAGGTTGCTGTCGTTGCATGTTTATAGAAGCTTCTACTGTGTGCAATTTGCAGCGGTGGCATACAGATTGGGTCGACAGTGACAGCCAAGGGATGCAAATTGGAAAAAGTAACTGTGTCGAAGGCAGCACCGCCGGCCGTGGAACGAACACGACTAGTGCCCATGGTCAATGGACGGTGACTGACTTTGGAGGTGTGAGCTCCATTTCTTTCAAATTGCAGCCAAGCCAGCTACAGGGTTGCACAAACCCGATCCAACTCCAAAGGCTATATATATATATATATATATATATATATATATATATATATATATATATATATATATATATATATATATATATATACACACGATTTTACTCTCCTGCAGATCGTGATATGCGAACTTTTCGTGTGACCAGACACCTAGACCGATCAGAGACTTCCTTGATCGGTTTGGTGACCGATCAGGGAAGGCCCTGATCGGTCTGGCGCCGTGGTCGCGCACGCGGTCCGCACGAAGCGATCCGCAGGAGAGAAAAACACTATATATATATATATATATATATATATATATATATATATATATATATATATATATATAAGATTTTGATCTCCTGCGGACCGCAACGCCTGATCGATCACCGTGATCGATGAGGCAATCGCCTGATCGGCCACCAGGGGCTCGGGAGCATCTCGACCGGTTCATCGTACGTCCTAGGGTTCATCGTTCACCCCCCTGAGTTATAGTTTTGTTCGGGGGCGGCGACCGAAGGCCGCCGATGGTTCCGATCGACACGGGAGCAGCGCTCGCCGTGCGTGACCGATCAGGGAAGTCCCTGATCGGTCGTCCGCACGCGGTCCGCACCCCGCGGTCTGCACGTGATCATTCCTATATATATATATATATATATATATATATATATATATTATATATATATATATATATATATATATATATATATATATATATATATATATATATGATCTGCTGCGGATCGCGTGCGGACCAAGTGTCAGACCGATCAGGCAATTGCCTGATCGGTCTGGCAACTCGCTGCGCGCAGATGGTGGCCGATCGTCGATCGGACACAATCGGCGGCTTTCGGCCGCTGCCCCCAAACAAAACTATAACCCTAGGGGGTGCGGTGAACCCTAGGGGTAGCGGTGAACCTGTCGGGGAACGGTGAACCCGTCGGGTAGCGGTGAACCCGTCGGCACTGGGTAACGACGGATCGATTAAGTTGACCAATCAGACAATTTCTTGATGGTCAAGGAAGTCCCTCTGCCTGATCGGTCAGGGAGTTCCTTGACGGGTAACGACGGATCGATTAAGTTGACCGATCAGGTAATTTCCTGACGGTCAAGGAAGCACCTGCATAATCGGTCAGGGAGTTCCCTGACGGGTAACGACGGATCGATTAAGTTGACCGATCAGGCAATTTCTTGACGGTCAAGGAAGTCCCTGACCGATCAGGCACCTGCCTGATCGGTCAGGGAAGTTCCCTGACCGATCAGGAAGTTCCTGATCGGTCAGGGATGTCCTTGACCGATCAGGCAGGTGCCACGTACACGGTTTGCACGTGGTCCGCATGTGGTCCGTAGTAGATGATTCGCAGCATATCAAAATCGTATATATATATATATATATATATATATTTGAAAAAGGTAAAAAAAATAATTAAGATCTTAATATTAAACTTGATATTTTTTATTTTCAAAAATAAATTATTAAAATATTTAATAATAAAATTAATGCTGTTTGAATATATTTAATTATATATTATTTTAAAGGGTTTAATATTTAATAATATTATTAAGTTATCAATAAAAATTAGGCTGATGCTTGCCTAGTAGTCTCGTGTTATATTAGGCACCACGACCCGATTCAAGCCTAGTTTGGCTAGGATCTATGGGCTACATGCAACCTTGATGTAACAAGACCTAGGTCAACTTGACTTGTGAAGCATGACGCAAATCATGTCAAGAATGGGGACAACACAGCTCGTCGTAAACTCTATGTTTTTTTTGTAATAATTAGTCACGAGGCAGGGCGGCCTTTCCTCTTGATAAATTTGAAAATGTGAGCAATCCTTGTTAATAATCAACGTTCTAAAATTATTATTTCACAAAAAAAAAGTCTGTAATGCACAGTGAATATTTTAACCGTGGATGTAGTTAAAATTTTAATCGTGGATGTTTGAAAATTTCGTCGAGAATCTTGCTGCTTCGATTTTTTTTTATCAAAAGACGTGTATATATATATATATATTCAAATTGATAAAAAAAATTTATTTTTATATTTATCGAAAAACACATTTAATTATATTTTTTTTACGTAATGTCCTTCTGATAAAATTAATTTTTTCTCATTATTTTCGTTTTTTTCCTCTCCGCTATCCTCTTTTCTATTTTTTTATTTGCATGTATTGACAATATTTAAAATTAGCTAAGTATCTTAGCAAGAGAAAAATCCTAATATAGTACATATTAGGCCTAATGTAAGAATATTAGGTTATTTTTGAAGTTGGAGCCCAATTCAAGATCCTATATGGCGATATCTTAATTAATATTTAGGTATGTGACTTTTAGGTAAGAACAGACTAATCGACAATTGATTCTTTAACATTTTCATATTTTGTTAATTCTTGATTAAATAATGATAAGGTTTGTGTTGTACATATATATTTTCTTTTTGAGCAATGAAATGGAGAGTAAAAATGGAAGAGTGAAAATCATAGTGAATGATGTGGCATGACGTGGCATGACGTGACACTTTACATGCACACGTCTGATTATCGCTTGGGCACTATCGGCGGCCGAACTATACCCTGGGGGCACGGTGAACCCGTCAGAGATTGTGCATGCAAGGTGCCATGTCATTCACTATGATTTTCACTCTTCCAATTATTATTATTTTTTATATATAATTGGAGGATTAAAAGTTTGCTTGAAAAGTGTTCTTCAAATCATCATGAGGCTCAATCGGAAATGTTGCATAACAAGATTGGAGACCGATCCAAATATGATGCGTGATGGAGGCAACTTCAAGAAGACTACTAAATTAGTAAGCATAAGTTTGGCATTTTCCAATTAGAAGAATATTGTCCTACATTTAGAATGGGTGCTAGATAAATTTTTTTTTTTTTGAATGTCATGTTTATTGACTTGTTAAGATCGGCTTTTTACCAAAAGACGTACCAAAGAATTGTATTTACCAAAAGGCGTACCATGGTTTCATTGTTACCAAAGGGCGCATATATTTTAGTAAACTTCCTATTATACCCCTACCGTCAAGTACTGCATGCATTTCTCTTTCTCTTTCTCTTTCTTTTTCTCATTGTCAGTAACGAATTCCGAGACGGACCATAAAGAGATATTCCTTTATATTTTGATTTTTATATTATGGAACCTTTCTCAAAACAAAAAATAATTAAATTAATTAAAATATTTTTATTAAATTAAAACTAAAAGAACATATCAGACCCACGTTGGGCCTGAAATATAACACCCAATAATTTTCTGGTATTATTAGGGATTTTTCGAAATTTTTCTAGCATTTTTCGGAATTAAAATAAAAAGAAAAAAATTAAAGGGTCGGGTGGGGATTGGAAGCAAATCCTTAAGCAAGCTTGGCTAACCAGCTGGGCAAGGGTATCAAGCACAGAAAAGGATGAAGCGAAATAATATTATAGTTGATTTAGCCCGTTTCATGAAGAGGTATTTAAACTTCCACTTAAGTTGAGTTAAGACCTCATTAGGGCTTAGAGGAGGCCGCGCGAGCAAGGTGGGAGGCTGCGAAAACAGGGAAGAAAAGGAGAGTTTCCTCCTCCTTCTTCCTCTTGAAGTAGAAAACCTAGGGCTTCTTCCCTAGGGCCAAGGGTGAAGTTTTCTTGCAAAGGAAGAGGAAAAGAACCCTACGCTAGGAATTTCGAGATACTTAGTGAGTTTTCTTCAAGAAAAGGGTAAGTAAATCACTCACCTGCAATAGGAGTAGCTTCGCATGTAGTTTTCTCGTTGTAGAATCTTGATTTTGTGATCTAAGTGCATGCTTGGAGAATATTGTTTATTGTGTGATTTAAGTTTCTCAAGAATACATGTTTTTAATCATAGAACTTGAATTGGAGTAGATTTTTATATGTGTGATCTAAGTATGGAAGACCAAGTTCTTGAAAAGTCCCAAAATTGAGTTTTGGGTTAAGGGCACGCAAGGTGCTCGATGAAAGTTCCAAGTGAGAAAGGTAAAGTTTTGTAGTGCAAAGATTTATGTAAAAGAAAGATAGCTTGATAAGTATAAACATTATGAATAAGAAAGTATTTTACTTTTGTAAAGTGACATGTACCGGGCAAAAGAGAGGCCCACAGAAAGTTAGAAAGAAGCTCTAATAGGGTGCGGTGGCTAGCTACCCCGAAACCTATTAGGGATGCGCGCATTGGTACATTGATACCATGGTACAGTGTCAAGGCCTGAGAAAGTTGATTATTATTTTGAAGTATATGAGTTTATGTAAGTGTTTCAATTTCCTTAAGTGCATGTTTGGTTATGTATGTTGACATGGTTATGTTATAAACATGTTAAAGAGAAAGAGCAAGGAAGTTAGTATTTTAAAGTATGGAATTGTATCATTAATAAGGTTCAAAAGAAATCATGAGCATGTTAAGTTTGCAAGTGTTTTGATGCTAGTAAATGTTTTCAATCATGATTGAGCATGATAAGTGTAGGAAAGTTCTCATGTGCAAATATTTCCAAGTGCATGTATTTCGAAGCAAGCATTCTTTGAAAAGAGCATGTTTATCCCTTATCGTTTGGATTTGTGAGTTAGGATTTACTTACTAAGCAATTCGCTTATTAGTTGCATTTTCCTTCTATTGCAGATAAAGGTAAAGAAAAAGCATAAGTTAAGGAGGCGAAGGGACTTGCTTTGATGTTCAGTGGCGGCGGAACCGTGGAAGAGATCTTTGGGCTAAGTCTTGTAGAACATGTGTTTTGGTGTTTTGAAGTGGTAGAATGAATGACTTTGTTTAAACCTTGCATAGAGACAAAGTTGGGTACAAACTCTAGTCTAAAGTTCACACATATTTTGATAGCTTATTTACTTCCGCAAAAGTCCTAATTTCAAGTTTATGAGTTTGTTTTGGGTTGCTAAAATGTTTAGAAAACTAGTATAGAGTATAGAAATGGAGTTATGTCTTTGTATGTCTTGAAGGTATATGTTTTGTGGATCGATGGAGATGGTTTACAGGTCTGAAATGCAGGTTTTCAGGCGTGCCAGTCGACTGGTTCAGAACCAGTCGACTGCCCTATCGAACAGGACCTACTGTTCGATGCACCAGGCGACTGCCAAGAGGCCAGTCGACTGGTGCCGCGCCCAGAACCTTACTGTGGCTGACACCAGGCGACTGCCAAGAGGCCAGTCGACTGGTGCCGCGCCCAGAACCTCACTGTGGCTGACACCAGGCGACTGGTCTCCTGACAGTCGACTGGTGCCGCTGAAAAAAAAATTCCAAGCAAAAGGGAAGGGACTCAAGTAGTTGTAACCTAAGGCTAAGAACAAGGTAAAGTTAAGGTTAAGTAAAAGTGACGTCCGGCCTCTTAAGGTAAGGAAAAAGGGAAGAAGAAGTCGGGTCGTCACAGAGTGGTATCAGAGCAAAGGTTCCACCCTTCCGCCACACTGACATCAAGCATCAATCCTGCCGCCTGCCAAGTAAGAAGTTCATATGTTGTAGTTTTGTATGCTTTTCATTATTGACTGCTAGTATCAGTAAGTGCATGATGATAAGAAAGTATGTCGGTATTATTGCATGTTAATATGTGCATGTTGATAATGAAGTAAGTTGGTAAGAGATAATGAGCTTTTATTGTTGTGTGCTATAGAGTAAGAGGATGCCAAGAGGACGTCCTAGAATTGTCCGAAATGAGGAGCAAGCTCCTAGAGAACAGGAGTCAACAGAGTCAGTACCACCACCAGACCTTCAAGGAGTGGTGGCCCAGCTTCAGAGGCAACTTGCTGAACAGCAGCAAGTCATTGCCACCTTGATGGCTAACCAGCAGGCCACTAATCAGCAGGCCACTTCTGCTACCCCTCCAGTGGCGCCAGTGGCGCAAGTAGCGGCACCAGTAGCGACAGAGGTTCCCCCAGTACCTCCGACAAGAGAAGTAAGACAAGAGGCATATCTGATCCAGTGGCAGAGACTGAAGCCTGAGAATTTTTCTGGCACAAGTGAACCATGGGATGCTCAGGCATGGTTCAAAACAGTGGAGAGTATAATGGAGTTACTGGACTGGCCCGAGGTGGAGAAGATAAAGTGCACATCTTTCTGCCTTACTGGAGATGCTAGGATGTGGTGGGAAAGAGTGAAAGCTAAGAGGAATGTGAATCAGATGACCTGGGCAGACCTTGAAGCAGAATTTCTGGAAGAGTACTTTCACATGAAAGTGACAAACAAGCACTATGATGAATTCACTGAGTTCCGTCAAGGAGATCTAACTGTGGATGAAGCAGTGAAGAAGTTCAATCGATTAGCTCGCTTGTGCCCGGAGTTGGTCAGTACTGAAAAGGAAAGGGTCAGGTTAATGCTCAAGATGCTGAGGCCTCAGATAGCTCTGAATGTGGCTGGCGGTGGTAATAGACCGCAAACTTCAGAAGAACTAGTAAGTAGTGCTTTGATCACTGAACACTACTTAAACAGTATAAAGGCCACACGTGTGCAACAACAACAGGCATCAGCCCAGAAGTCCCAAGGAAATCCTCAAAACCAACAAAATTGGAAAGGAAATTCAGGCAAGAGGAAGCAGTGGGATCAGAAGTCTTCTGAGGGCAACAAAGGGGGCACGTCAAGCAAGCAGCTCAAGTATCCCCCTTGCCCAAAGTGTGGGAAGACACATCCTGGAGTATGCCGTCAGGGCATGAGCGGATGCCATATTTGCGGAGCAGAAGGTCATATGATGAAGGCTTGCCCTAACCGGTCGAGGGTTGGCGGGTGTTATATCTGTGGAGTAGTAGGGCACCTGGCCAAGGCGTGCCCTAAAGCAAAGCCGCCTCCACCACAGCTTCTTCAGTACGGGGGTGGACCTGCTCAGCTGCACCAGATGCAGCCAGTTATGGAGGGATCTTATTACAGTCAGGCGAGGATGGAAGCCCCACCAACCATGACCAACGCCAGGGTTTTCGCCATCACCAAGGAAGAGGTGGCAAATGCTCCTAACATGGTCACAGGTCGAATACTCACCTCATCTCAATATGCTATTGTGTTATTCGATACTGGGGCAACCCATTCTTTTGTATCCATGCTTTTCTCTAAAAAGCTAGGGATCCCACCAGAAAGTTTGGGTCAGAAATTTTTGACAACCTTACCGTCAGGGGAAGTAATGGCCTCTACTCAGAGGCTAAGGGCAGTACCAATCTGGATTTCCAATCCGAGAGCTCTACAGTGACTTGGTAGTCCTTGAGATGAAGGATTACGATGTCATTTTAGGGATGGACTTCTTGAGCAAGTATAATGCTTCTATAGACTGCCGCAAGAGAAAAGTCAAGTTCACACCAGAAGCAGAACCTTCATTTGAGTTTATTGGAGACCCAAGGAGAAAGACAAAGAGGTTCCTATCTACCTTGCAAGCTCAGAGAATGTTAGAGAAGGGGTGCTCTGGTTTTCTAGCTCATATAGTGGATGCAAGTCAAGGAGAAGGATTGAAGAGAGAAGAAGTGAGGGTAGTCTGTGACTATCCTGAAGTGTTTCCTGAAGAGTTACCAGGACTCCCTCCCAATCGGGAAATTGAGTTTGAAATTGAGTTGACCCCAGGAACCAACCCAATTTCGAAGGCACCTTATCGCATGGCGCCAGCAGAACTGAAAGAATTGCAAGAATAATTGCAAGAGCTGCTCGACAAGGGCTTCATCCGCCCTAGTCATTCACCTTGGGGAGCTCCTGTATTGTTCGTTAAGAAGAAAGATGGATCTATGCGAATGTGCATAGATTATCGAGCTTTGAATAAGGTAACCATCAAGAACAGATATCCTTTGCCAAGGATAGATGATTTATTTGATCAGCTGAAGGGAGCCACAGTGTTCTCCAAGATAGATCTGCGATCAGGTTACCATCAGCTCAGAGTGAAGGAGAGTGATGTGCCAAGGACTGCTTTCAGTACAAGATATGGGCACTATGAGTTTGTGGTCATGCCCTTTGGAGTGACAAACGCCCCTGCGACATTTATGGATCTAATGAATAGAGTGTTCAAGGATTTTCTGGACAAGTTCGTCATTGTCTTCATTGATGATATCCTAGTGTATTCAAAGACTCAGAAAGACCATGAAGAACACTTGAAGATAGTGTTGCAGACCTTACACCAGAGGGAGCTGTATGCCAAATTCTCAAAGTGTGAGTTTTGGCTTGACCAGGTGGCATTCCTAGGCCACATCATTTCCAAGGAAGGTATTATGGTAGACCCAGCCAAGATTGAAGCAGTTAGTAACTGGAGTCAACC
>JAGFNQ010001121.1:208621-233545 GCA_024364735.1 Boesenbergia rotunda
CTGGTATTATTAGGATTTTTCGGAATTTTTCTAGCATTTTTCAGAATTAAAATAAAAAGAAAAAAATTAAAGGGTCGGGTGGGGATTGATCTCGCGACCACACGAGAAGCAAATCCTTAAGCAAGCTTGGCTAACCAGCTGGGCAAGGGTATCAAGTACAAAAAAGGATGAAGCGAAATAATATTATAGTTGATTTAGCCCGTTTCATGAAGAGGTATTTAAACTTCCACTTAAGTAGAGTTAAGACCCCATTAGGGCTTGGAAGAAGCGGCGCGAGCAAGGTGGGAGGCTGCGAAAAACAGGGAAGAAAAGGAGAGTTTCCTCCTCCTTCTTCTTCCTCTTGAAGTAGAAAACCTAGGGCTTCTTCCCTAGGGCCAAGAGTGAAGTTTTCTTGCAAAGGAAGAGGAAAAGAACCCTACGCTAGGAATTTCGAGATACTTAGTGAGTTTTCTTCAAGAAAAGGGTAAGTAAATCACTCACCTGCAATAGGAGTAGCTTCGCATGTAGTTTTCTCGTTGTAGAACCTTGATTTTGTGATCTAAGTGCACGCTTGGAGAATATTGTTTATTGTGTGATTTAAGTTTCTCAAGAATACATGTTTTTAATCATAGAACTTGAATTGGAGTAGATTTTTATATGTGTGATCTAAGTATGGAAGACCAAGTTCTTGAAAAGTCCCAAAATTGAGTTTTGGGTTAAGGGCACGCAAGGTGCTCGATGAAAGTTCCAAGTGAGAAAGGTAAAGTTTTGTAGTGCAAAGATTTATGTAAAAAGAAAGATAGCTTGGTAAGTATGAACATTATGAATAAGAAAGTATTTTACTTTTGTAAAGTGACATGTACCGGGCAAAAGAGAGGCCCACAGAAAGTTAGAAAGAAGCTCTAATAGGGTGCGGTGGCTAGCTACCCCGAAACCTATTAGGGATGCACGCATTGGTACATTGATACCATGGTACAGTGTCAAGGCCTGAGAAAGTTGATTATTATTTTGAAGTATATGAGTTTATGTAAGTGTTTCAATTTCCTTAAGTGCATGTTTGGTTATGTATGTTGACATGGTTATGTTATAAACATGTTAAAGAGAAAGAGCAAGGAAGTTAGTATTTTAAAGTATGGAATTGTATCATTAATAAGGTTCAAAAGAAATCATGAGCATGTTAAGTTTGTAAGTGTTTTGATGCTAGTAAATGTTTTCAATCATGATTGAGCATGATAAGTGTAGGAAAGTTCTCATGTGCAAATATTTCCAAGTGCATGTATTCCGAAGCAAGCATTCTTTGAAAAGAGCATGTTTATCCCTTATCGTTTGGATTTGTGAGTTAGGATTTACTTACTAAGCAATTCGCTTATTAGTTGCATTTTCCTTCTATTGCAGATAAAGGTAAAGAAAAAGCATAAGTTAAGGAGGCGAAGGGACATACTTTGATGTTCAGTGGCGGCGGAATCGTGGAAGAGATCTTTGGGCTAAGTCTTGTAGAACATGTGTTTTGGTGTTTTGAAGTGGTAGAATGAATGACTTTGTTTAAACCTTGCATAGAGACAAAGTTGGGTACAAACTCTAGTCTAAAGTTCACACATATTTTGATAGCTTATTTACTTCCGCAAAAGTCCTAATTTCAAGTTTATGAGTTTGTTTTGGGTTGCTAAAATGTTTAGAAAACTAGTATAGAGTATAGAAATGGAGTTATGTCTTTGTATGTCTTGAAGGTATATGTTTTGTGGATCGATGGAGATGGTTTACAGGTCTGAAATGCAGGTTTTTAAGCGTGCCAGTCGACTAGTTCAGAACCAGTTGACTGCCCTATCGAACAGGACCTACTGCTCGATGCACCAGGCGACTGCCAAGAGGCCAGTCGACTGGTGCCGCGCCCAGAACCTTACTGTGGCTGACACCAGGCGACTGCCAAGAGGCCAGTCGATTGGTGCCACGCCCAGAACCTCATGTGGCTGACACCAGGCGACTGGTCTCCTGACAGTCGACTGGTGCCGCTGGGAAAAAAAATTTCCAAGCAAAAGGGAAGGGACTCAAGTAGTTGTAACCCAAGGCTAAGAACAAGGTAAAGTTAAGGTTAAGTAAAAGTGACGTCCGGCCTCTTAAGGTAAGGAAAAAGGGAAGAAGAAGTCGGGTCGTCACATTGGTTCCATTTCAGGCCCAACGTGGGCCTGAAATGTTTCCATTTCAGGCCCAACGTGCCCAATATTAAGGGTCTTTTTTTGATTCTTTGTTATTACATTTTAGCTCATTGAAGAAGTTCAAATAATCAATGGATAGCAAATTTGAACTCCTTGTAACCTCATAACTCCACGGGAACTGAAATTTTTATAATCGGAGCTCTCTAGGTCAAATAGTGAGTTTTGACCCTAAAAGGCCTAATGTGTGATTTCTTCTCGGTTCTTCATTATTATATTTTAACACCTCGGAAGAGTCCAAATAAACAATGAATAGCATATTTGAACTCCTTGTAACCTCAGAAATCCATGGGAATTGAAATTTTTACAATCGGAGCTCTCTAGGTCAATCAATTGGATCCAATAAAATTTCAGGCACAACGTGGGCCTGAAATTTTTTATTTCAGGCCCACGTTGGGCCGGAAATTTTATTGGATCCAATTGATTGACCTAGAGAGCTTCGATTGTAAAAAATTCAGTTCCCGTAGATTTCTGAGGTTACAAGGAGTTTAAATATGCTATTCATTGTTTATTTGGACTTTTCCGAGGTGTTTAAATGTAATAATAAAGAACCGAGAAAAAATCACACATTAGGCCTTTTAGGGTCAAAACTCACTGATTCTTTGTTATTATATTTTAATACCTCAGAGAAGTTCAAATAAACAATGGATAGCAAATTTGAACTCCTTGTAACCTCATAACTCCATGGGAACTGAAATTTTTACAATCGGAGTTCTCTAGGTCAATCAGTGGGTTTTGACCCTAAAAGGCCTAATGTGTGATTTTTTCTCGGTTCTTCATTATTACATTTAAATACCTCAGAGAAGTCCAAATAAACAATGAATAGTATATTTGAACTCCTTGTAACCTCAGAAATTCATGAGAACTGAAATTTTTACAATCGGAGCTCTCTAGGTCAATCAATTGGATCCAATAAAATTTCAGGCCCAACGTGGGCCTGAAACAAAAATATTTCAGGCCCACGTTGTGCCGGAAATTTTATTGAATCCAATTGATTAACTTGGACAGCTCCGATTGTAAAAATTTCAGTTCTCGTGGATTTCTGAGGTTACAAGGAGTTCAAATATGCTATTCATTGTTTATTTGGACTTCTCCGAGGTGTTTAAATGTAATAATGAAGAACCAAGAAGAAATCACACATTATACCTTTTAGGGACAAAACTCACTGATTCTTTGTTATTACATGTTAACACCTCGGAGAAGTCCAAATAATCAATGGATAGCAAATTTGAACTCCTTGTAACCTCATAACTCCACGGGAACTGAAATTTTTATAATCGGAGTTCTCTAGGTCAATTTGTGGGTTTTGACCCTAAAAGGCCTAATGTGTGATTTCTTCTCGGTTCTTCATTATTACATTTAAATACCTCAGAGAAGTCTAAATAAAAAATGAATAGCATATTTGAACTCCTTGTAACCTCAGAAATCCATGGGAACTGAAATTTTTACAATCGGAGCTCTCTAGGTCAATCAATTAGATCCAATAAAATTTCAGGCCCAACGTGGGCCTGAAATTTTATTGGAGCCAATTGATTGACCTAGAGAACTCCGATTGTAAAAATTTCAATTTTCGTAGATTTTTGAGGTTACAAGGAGTTCAAATATGCTATTCATTGTTTATTTGGACTTTTCCGAGGTGTTAAAATGTAATAATGATGAACCGAGAAAAAATCACACATTAGGCCTTTTAGGGTCAAAACTCACTGATTGACCTAGAGAGCTCCGATTGTAAAAATTTCAGTTCCCGTGGAGTTATGTGGTTACAAGGATTTCAAATTTGCTATCCATTGTTTATTTGGACTTCTCCGAGGTGTTAAAATGTAATAACAAAGAATCAGTGAGTTTTGACCCTAAAAGGCGTACCAAAGAAATCCAGATATGGGAGGTCCATCAGTGGATTTTGGTCAAAACCCACTGATATGACTAAATTACTCCTATTGCATTAGTGATATCTAATATATAGATGGTTGGACACCTAAAACATCATCTCCTACCTCTACCCTCTCTATTCATATGGAGTTTTCAGAAATCCAGATATGGGAGGTCCATTAGTGAGTTTTGGTCAAAACTCACTGATATTTCTAAACTACTCATATTTCATTGGTGATATCTAATATATAAATATTTGGACACATAAAATATCATCTCCTACCTCTACCCTCTCTATTCATATGGAGTTTTTAAAAATCCAGATATGGGAGGTCCATCGGTGAGTTTTGGTCAAAACTCACTGATATTTCTAAAGTACTCCTATTTCATTGGTGATATCTAATATATAGATGTTTGGACACCTAAAACATCATCTCCTACCTCTACCCTCTCTATTTATATGGAGTTTTCAAAAATCCAGATATGGGAGGTCCATCAGTGAGTTTTGGTTAAAACTCACTGATGGACCTCCCATATCAGTGGGTTTTGACCAAAACCCACTGATGGACCTCTCATATCTGGATTTTTGAAAACTCCATATGAATAGAGAGGGTAGAGGTAGGAGATGATGTTTTAGGTGTCCAAACATCTATATATTAGATATCACCAATGAAATAGGAGTAGTTTAGAAATATCAGTGAGTTTTGACCAAAACTCACTGATGGACCTCCCATATCTGGATTTCTGAAAACTCCATATGAATAGAGAGGGTAGAGGTAGGAGATGATATTTTATGTGTCCAAATATTTATATATTAGATATCACCAATGAAATATGAGTAGTTTAGAAATATCAGTGAGTTTTGACCAAAACTCACTAATGGACCTCCCATATCTGGATTTCTGAAAACTCCATATGAATAGAGAGGGTAGAGGTAGGAGATGATGTTTTAGGTGTCCAACCATCTATATATTAGATATCACTAATGCAATAAGAGTAATTTAGTCATATCAGTAGGTTTTGACCAAAATCCACTGATGGACCTCTCATATCTAGATTTTTTTATAATAACATTTTATTATTATGTAATTATATATTATACCTTTTTTTATAAAAATTATAAATAATATGTAATTATATATTATACTTTTTATAAAAATTTTTATATATATTTTTATATTTAATCATGGAGGGCCTGAAGTCATTAGACTTCAGGCCCTCCTTGGGCCTGAAGTCGGATGACTTCAGGCCTAAGGGCACTGAAAATTTTTTAATTTTAAAAATAATTTTTTATATTTAATTATTATTTATTAAATTAATTATTTATAGGATCTAAAGTTATTTGACTTCAGACCCTCCTGGGATGACTTCAGGCCCAGCGTTTGAATCTGAAATTAAGTGTTTTGATAGGTTTTTTATATATTAATATATTTTTAAAATAGAAAAAAAATTTGAGTCCACGTCGGGCCTAAATCAAAAGATTTCAGGCCCAATGTGGGCCTGAAATAAAAAATTTCAGGTCCAGCGTTGGCCTGAAATCAACCTACGCTCTTTTTTTTAATTCATTTCAGCCGACATTTTTTTTTTCAAAATTTTTTTATATATTAATATATTTATTAATATATTTATTAATAAAGAGCGTGGGATGAGATAGTAATATATTTATTAAATATTATTAATATATTTTATTAATATATATATATATATATTAATATATATATTAAATATTATTTAATATATTAATTTCTATTAATTAAATATAAAAATCATTTATTTATATTTTTAAATCACGTTGGATGAGATATTTGTTAACTGAAATATTTTTTTGATTTTTACCTTACAACGTTTTCAGTGCCGATTTCATAATATATTATTTTAAAATAAAAGTCTGAAAAAGTATGTGCAGTCGTCTTGAAATTTGTTATTGAGAGAGAGAAAGAGAATGACAGTAGTTAGAAGGAGGGGTATAATAGGAAGTTCACTTAAAGGGCTACGCCCTTTGGTAAAATACAAACTATGGGACGCTCTTTGGTAATTTCTAATTGTTACGTACGCCCTTTGGTAAATTATCGTAAATCTTTAGTTGTTTGACAATTTTGATTGATAATAGTATTCTCATAATCTAACATTCTTTGTCCTATGATTTGAGGACATAATCTTTATATCATATCAAACTCAATATAATGATGTGCATATTCTCCATTTGTTTACTTTTCATTTTGTTTTTAGTTAAGTTTTGTCTTAATTTATTTTTTCGCAATTAGACTCAGAGTCATCCTTGGAATACTCTTCTGAAATGGAGTCATATCTAATTAGAGATGTGATATGCAATCATATTAAGCACAACATTTGTCCTAATATACATCATATCAAGTTTGACGTGAGTCTGATGTGCAATCATATCAGGTGTGGACCTAATATGTAACTATATCAGGCCCAACGTGAGTTTGATATAAAATGATTCATTTGATAATATTTCAATGACTCTCGAGAAGTCGAATAAGCAATGGATAGCATTGTGTGACTCCTCTCAACCTTATAAATCCATAGGAGGCGAAAATGAGCCCAATCGGGCTTATATAAGTCTATCAGTGAGTTTTGGTCAAAATTTACTAATCGATCTAGAGACATTAGATTGCAACAATTTCAGGACCTTTGGATTTATGAGATTTTAAGGAGTCCAATAATGCTGTTAATTGTTTATTTCTATTTATCTAGAGCTATTAAAAGATTATCGAAAGAATCATCCAATGTCGGCCTAATATGGATGCATATCAGAGCCACGTGGGCCTGATATGTACCATATCAGGGCCACGGGTGCATATCAGGCTCAACGGTACATATCAGATCCATAATTTTTCTCATGTTAAAACACATATATAGCTAAATTTTGAATATTGTAGGGCTCACATTATGCATGCATGCAAATAAAAAAAAAAGAATGAGAAGAGAGGAGAGGAAAGAGAAGAAAAAAAATTGATTTTGTCACAAGAGTAAAATGGGAAAATAATATGATTAAGTATGCTCTTTGATAAATATAAAAATAATATGTGCTTTTTAATCCATTTGAAAATCTATATGTGTTATATGGCTGCATCGTATGAATGAAAATGGACAAGAGGCAAGAAAAAAAAAGAAGGAAGAGGAAGAGGAAGAGGAAAATAGAAAAAATATAAAAAATTATAGAATAATAGAATTGTTATTATATTTATTAATTAATTTCAATATGTATTTATTAACTTATCAAAATTTAAAGAAGCAAAAATCTATTTCTACATATATATTTATAATATATTATCAATGAACATTCACATGCTAAAAAGATCTTTATTTGGAGCGGGGCAATGGTTCATATATCAATGTCAATTGGTTGACAAAAATAGAACCAACGAAGGAGCAACTCACTACTCAATGTGAGAATGACAATTGTGGGTCCAAAACAGGATACCACAACTATATAGATCACCAACATAAATATGAATCTAACAATCTACTCAAAGGTGGAGGAGATTATAGAGTAGGCTATGTAGTGGCAAATTTTAACCCACAACAATGATGGTGAGTCGTCTAATGAAGGCAAAAGGTAGGTTGAAGGTGTCAACCATGATTTGAGATAGGAGAAGAGTGACCTAGGAGTCTTTCACTTGAGTGAGTATGATTCCAAGTGAGGAATGGAGGGGTGGTGAATCAAATATGGTAATATTATTAGAATAGATCGACAACAAAATGTAGAGGAAAGGGGTAGAAATGTAATGTTGCTATTGAAAGGGAGGCTACAATCATACCTTAGACCTTCCCTACAATCAAGAATACAAAGGAAGTGTAGAGAATCAGTGGTGGCTTTGATATTTTGAACGTATCAAAGAAGAGCAAGATCCTTCATTGATACATTTTATAAGCCTAAGCCAAAGGAGTCATATGTGTTGACCTAGTTTGTACTAATGATCAAACTCAGGTTTTGATGTATGACAAGTGATTAAAATTAGATATTGTGTGTTTTTAAATTTTTTACCATGTGTGCAGATTAAAAGATTTAGAACCTGACATTAAGCTAAAGCCTAGGTAGGTTGATACCTGGTAGAAAGTCTAGTTGGATTTGTAAGACCTGACAACTAGCTAAAGTTTAGGTAAGTTGAGTCTTGGAGGAAAGATCCGGTGAGGACGAGTCCCTGGTGGGACAGTAGGTACGGTCCAATTTAGATCCATTTCGGAAATCTAAGCTAATCTAAGATGAGGTCTCGACTATATTCTAGTCTTGGGATGATAGGATCTAATTAATAATTATGTTTTATAATTATGATAACTCTGTTTTGTAAGGTATATTGTGTTCTTAAATTAACACTTTTTTCTAAGGTTAAAAACACAAAATCAACCTTGGATGAATAGTACTTGAGAGGCCTCAGGTCAAGTTGAAGGCACCCTAAGTATCTGAAGGCGTTTGCACACAGAAGCAGCGAAGATAAGCTTTCAACAGAAATGAGGGGTCTCGAGTTGGAAGTAAGGCACCTTAACTTAGAAGTAAGGCGCCTCTGATAGAACTTGAGTTTTTTCCCAAACCGTATGAATTCTAGAAATGAAATAAGAATTCGAAAGAGAAAACACAAGACATAAGAGCATGGATCTAGTTATGTCAAAAATATAACATAATAACATAAAGTATAAATAAAATATGACAAAGAATCTGATCGAAGAGTCATATCCTTGTCTTTAGCGTCGTCGGCTTGAATCCCTGTGGAAAAAGATAAAACGGAAGTGAGAGAAAGGTCTTCCAAAGGGCTTAGGGGATGACGACACCATAAAACCTCTTGTCGATGGGGAACAAGAAGTTAGGTCAAGATTATACTCTAAACCCTTGGGGGCCTCCCCTTTATATAGGAATCCTGTCTGTTATTAACCTATAGATAATAACGGATTAGGCCAAAGGGTTCTACACATTGAACCTACATTTAATAATCCGAAACCCAATAAGCATAAATTAGATCACTTTAAAGGGTTCAGATTATATTTACACATGCAACTTACAAATAAATCACCTAATAGGGATAATAATATCCAACAATCTATCATTTAAGCTATAGGTGAGTTGTATATGAAATACAAATAAACTTTAATTGATATTAAACTTTATAGGTATAAGATACCCCGATAAATAATCTGGTCCATTAACTTCATTGGTATATGACTAAAAAGGTCATAGTTACTGTATATGATCGTAATAAGCCACAACAGTAAACACAATACCAATGTCATTAACGACATAGATCAAGATGCGGATATCTAGAGTGAAAATTATATGAAATGTGATCAGTACACGTCATTTTCCAACTGGTTCAAACTGATCCAAAAGAGTTTGATCATATTTGCAAATACCTTATGCTAAACTGTAATAGTAAATCATGATCCAAACTTTATGATTCCAAAAGGAATCTATATCATATTTACAAACTCCAAATGCTAACCAACAATAGTAAATCATGATACCATATTTAGAGTGTTTAACAGACAAATAAAAATCTCATAAATATTTTAAACTTTAAGTATGTACAATAATCAAAATAAATTTTTTTTTTATCTTTATCAAATATAGAGTAATAAAATAAATATATACTCTAACTAAATGAGTTCTTCCCCAAAAAGAACTCTTATATCCACAACATACGCATGAAACACCTTAGGCACCAAGTATTTAGTGAGTGGATAGACCAACATGAAATCGGTGCTGATGTTCTCTACCATGATTTGATGACTCTGAATTCTTTCTTTAACCGCTAGAAACTTGGTGTCTATGTTCATAGACTTTGACGAACGACGGTTGTTCTTGGCATATAGTTTTGCAGCTTTATTATCACAATATATCCTAAGTGGCCCGTCAATGCCATCAACAATCTGCAATGCAGTGATAAAGTTTTGTATCCAAATCTCATGATTGGATGCTTCATAGCATGCTACCAACTTTGCCTCCATAGTAGAAGTGGCTACTAGCGTCTATTTGATGCTTTTCCAAGATATAACCCCTCTAGCAAGTATAAAAATATAGCATGAAGTGAACCTCTTGCTATTCAAGCATCCAGCAAAATCGGAGTATGAATAACTAATCACCTCCAGCTGATCTGACCTTCGATATGTGAGTATGTGTCCTTTAGTTCTTTGCAAATACTGCATCACTCTCTTTACCATTTCCACTATAAACGCTATATCTAGTCGAGTACAACTTGTGCATACATGAGACTTCCCATGGCTATCACATATGAAAATTGTTCCATCTTCTTTTTTTAAAGTTCAAGCTGTGGACACTACTGCAAACTAAATGTCACCACTTGACATGGGTGTGTCACCAGGCATACAATTCTGCATGTCATACCTTATAAGTACTTTTTCAATATAGATCCATTGTGAAAGTCTAAGATGTTGGTGCAATCAACCCAAGTGTAATCGAGTGGATCATAGGTTTTGATGTGTGTGTCAATATGATTAAGTTAGGTTGTCATATTGGTTTGATATGTGTGTTTGAGTCATGCAGGACATGGTGAATCACACATGTAAGTACGCATCCAAGGGACGAGAGCCGAAGGAAGAGGACTCCGAGGGAAAGCCGGGGAAGTAGACTTCAAGGGCATACGCGAAGAATGACATGGAGGCAAGCCGTGGGCTTGTGTGCACATCTGAGGGACGAAAGCCAAGGGAAGAGAACTTCAAGAAGCGAGCCAGGGGAGTGGACTTTAAGGCATACGCGAAGGATGGACTTCAGAGTGAGTTTGAGTGGAAATGTAAGTTGGGCAGTCAACTGCGGGAAGGGCTAGTCGACTGCTAGCGCAAAACTGAAACTCACAGAAAGATTAGTCGACTGATCTATTCGAAAATATAGCCGTTGGGCTAGCCACTAGCTGGGCATCAGTCGATTGCCCCTTAGGGTAGTTGACTGGTGTCGAGGGTTGAGCTGTTTAAGGAACAACTCTCTCCTCTATTTAAGGAGAGACTTTGGAGCAGAATAGGGTTGCGATTCTTTATTGTAAGATCCTATTCTGAGTGCTCAAAGTCTTCATTGGTTATTCTCTTCCTCCTACTCTAATTTCCATCTTGTAAAAGAGGAAGAGAGCATCTTGTGAAGGTTTCTCCACCTTGAAGGAGAAGATCATAGTGAAGCTTGCGTGTGTGGTGTGGATCCTTGGATTAGTCACCTCTCTGAGCTGGAGACCAAGTAAATCAGGGAGTTGGCATTGTTTCTTTTATCTTTTGATTTTGTTTTTGTGCTTTAGCTAACATTCTTGTAGATAAAATCAAAAAAAGCTATTCACCCCCCTCTAGCTAAACGCCAAGGTCCCAACAAGTGGTATCAGAGCGAGATTCATTTCGGAAGAACTCACCATCAACCGGAACATCAAAATGACGTTTCAAGAGGGATATAGCACCACACGACCACCATTTTTCGATGGTAACGACTTTGCATATTGGAAAGGTAGGATGGAATATTATCTAATGAATGATATTGAGAATTGATTTAGTATTGTAGATGGCTTTGAAATGCCAATGAATGAGAGGGGAGAACCTCTTTCTATGAAGAATTGGTCAAAAGAAGTTATGAAGAAGGCGCAAGCAAATGCAAAGGCCACAACAATCCTACAATGCGGTCTTTCAAAGGAACAACTAAACAAAGTAGGACCATTCAAGACCACAAAGGAACTTTGGGAAAAGCTCATTGAGCTAAATGAGGGATCAAATGAATCAAGAAGAGCCAAGAAGGATCTCTTGGTGGCACAACTCCAATCTCTCACCATGAAGACAAACGAAACCGTAAGTCAATTGTGCGGTAGAGTTAAAGAAATCATCAATGAGCTTCATGTGATAGGTGAGAAATTGGAGAATAGGGATCTAGTAAGGTATGTGCTTCAATCTTTCCCTAGAACCACTCAATGGGCCTCAATGGTTGATGCCTATAAAGTCTCTAGGGATCTTTCTTTAGTAAAGCTTGATGATTTATTTTGTGAATTTGAACTTCATGAACAAGCTAATGTATCTACTAAAGAAAAGGGTATAGCTCTTGTTGTAGAAAAAGAAAGAAAGAAGAAGAAGGACAAGAAGAAGGTTTCTTACTCATCATCCAATTCGGAAGAATCAAGCGCCTCAATGGATAGCGATCAAGAGGTGAATATGGTAAGGAAGATAAGGAAAGCTTTTAAAAGTTTTTCTAACAAATCCTATGGTAGGAAAAACTCAAGAAGTAAGAGTAAGACAAAGAAGGTCATATGCTACAATTGCCATGAAGAAGGGCACATGAGGGATGAGTGTCCACTTTTAAAGAAAAAAGGAAGAAAAGAAGAAGGAGGAAATGAAGAAAACAAAAGAAAAAGACAAGAAGGCTACAAGTCTAAAGGCAACATGGGATGATCCTTCATCATCATCAGAAGAAGAACACCATGTGTCTCATTTTGCGCTAATGGGAGTTGACAACATAGCATGCACATCATCCGAAGATGAGAAGAGCTCAAGTGATGATGAAGAAGGGAGCTCAAGTGAAGGAGGAGGTCAATCCTCGGATCGGACGTCTCGGTAAGTGAGGTATACAAGCTACCCCCTACTACACTTGTGAAGATTATTTCTATTACTAATGATGATTTTTTTTAATGCCGAAAGAAAATTTAAGAGTTTGAAAAATGAGATTTGCATGTTAAAGGAAAAATTAGAATCCATGACAATCAAGAACAATATGCATGATTCTTGTTTTAGTTTAAATGAGTCATTTTTAGAAGAAGAAAATAAGGAATTAAGGGAAAATGTAGGGAGTCTCACCAAGGCCCTTAGCAAATTTCAAATTGCCTCAAGAACCTTGATATGATTATTAGTAGTCAAAGATCCGTATACAACAAGTCCAGAATAGGATATAAACCCAAAACCAAGGAGGTTGCTTTTATTTCTCTTATAAGAAGAAAGGGTGCACTTAGAAAGCAAACCATTAAAGGCAATGTAAAGAAAGCATGGGTTCCTAAGAAGTATTTGAATGATGTTTGTGGATCAAGTGTATGGGTACCAAAAGATTATGTTTTTCGTGTTGTTTAGGTAGAAGAGAAGAAGGATTCAAACAAGTGGATTGTGGATAGCGGTTGCTCAAGACACATGACCGGTGATGTGAGCAAGTTCTCCACAATTAGCTACTTAAAAGAATGAACAGTGTCTTTTGGGAATAGTAGAAAGCTCAAGATTATAGGTAGAGACACAATTGAGGTATCACCTACAATCATCTTCCATAAAGTGCTTCTAATTAAAGACATGGAATTCAACATGCTTTGTGTTAGTCGATTATGTGATGCCGGGTATAGAGTTGAGTTTCATGCTAATAAATGTTTGGTTAGGCACAATAGCTCGAAAAATATTATGTTGGAAGGATATAGGGAAGCAAATCTTTATTATCTTAATCTCTCCTATGCTTCTAACATTTCTACTAAGTGTCTCATATCAAAAGAAGAAGAAGGATGACTATGACATAGAAGGCTTGGACACATCAACATGAAGAACATAGCAAGAGTGGCCGAGATGGAGTTGGTAAAAGGACTACCAATGATCAAGTATACCAAGAATAAAATGTGTGATGCAGTCAAGAGGGTAAGCAATCTAAGTCATCACATAAAGGTAAAACCCTAACTAATACTTCTCTACCATTGGAATTATTGCATTTAGATTTGTTTGATTGTCATAGTACTCCTTCATTAGTAGGAAATAAATATTGTTTAGTAATTATTGATGATTTTTCTACATATACTTAGGTTTATTTCATGAGACATAAGGATGAAACTCTAGAGATATTTGTAGGATTTAGCAAAAGTGTTGAAAATGAGAAACACCTCAAAATCAACCAAATTAGGAGTGATCATGGTGGAGAGCATGGTGGAGAGTTTGAAAATTCAAACTTCTCTAACTTTTGTTTAGGAAATGAGTACAAATATGAATTTTCATATCCAAGAACACCATAACAAAATGGGGTTGTAGAAAGAAGGAATCGGGCTTTGCAAGAAGCGGCTAGGACTATGCTTAATGTTTATTCTTTACCTAGCTATTTTGGGCGGAAGCGGTAAATACCGCTTGTTACATCCAAAATCGAGTTTTAATTCATAGATTTTTAGGAAAGACACCTTTTGAATTGTGGAATGGGAAAATCCCTCAAATTCACTATTTTAGAGTGTTTGCTTGCAAGGTCTATATCTTAAATACTAAGGATGACTTAAGGAAATTTGAGGCTAAGGCGGATGAAGGGATTCTAGTTGGGTACTCATCTACTAGTAGAGGGTATAGAGTATATAACAAGAGGACTAAATTGATTGAGGAATCATTCAATGTGGATTTTGATGAGTCTACTAGTACTTACCCTAAGAAATCCTCCATTGACAAGGATATAGGAGTAAATCAAAACCTTACCCAAGCAATTCAAGACTTACATTTAGGGGGTATTGATCAAGGGGGAGGAAGAAATGCATCGGATGATGAAAGAGGCACTAATGATCATGAATGAGATGAGCCCACAATCTCTAGGACCTTAAGACACCATCAAGATCATCCTATCAACCAAATAGATGGAGATGTTGAACAAGGAGTAAGGACTAGATCCTATTTTAAAGAACATGCTAGTCAAATTACTTTAATATCACAACTAGAGCCAAAGTCAATTGATGAAGCCTTAGTTGATGCGGATTAGATCCTAACAATGCAAGAAGAGTTAAACCAATTTGAAAGAAGTGAAGTATGAGAATTAGTTCCAAGGCCCAATGATAGTACAATTGTCACAACAAGATGGGTCTTTAGGAATAAATTGGATAATCAAGGGAGAGTTACTAGGAACAAGACTAGATTGGTAGTTAGGGATTTCAACCAAGTTGAGGGACTTGACTATGATGAAACTTATGCTCCCGTAGCTAGATTGGAGTCCATCTGGATTTTGTTAGGATATGCCGCCCACATGGGCTTTAAACTTCATCAAATGGATGTGAAATCGACATTTCTTAATGGGTTTATTAAGGAGGAAGTGTATGTAGAACAACCACCCAGTTTTGAAAACATAGACTATCCTAATCATGTTTATAAATTGAGGAAAGCCTTATATGGGTTGAAGCAAGCTCCCCGAGCTTGATATGTAAGGCTTTCATCTTTCTTAGTTTCCAAGGGGTTTAGAAGGGGAACAATTGATCCAACTCTATTTCTTAAGTCTAAGGATAAGGGCATTTTTGTAACCCAAGTTTATGTTGATGACATCATTTTTGGGTCAACAAATAATGAGTTCCTTCATGAATTTATCAAGCACATGGAAAATGAGTTTGAAATGAGTCTTGTTGGGGAGTTGACTTTCTTTTTAGGATTGCAAGTCAAACAAACACGTGAAGGAACTAATGTCTATCAAACAAAGTACGATAGAGAAAATATCAAGAAATTTGGATTGGAAAATGCTAAAGTATCATCTACCCCCATTGGAACAAATGCCAAGATGGATAGTGATCATGAGGGAAAAGTAGTTGTGTTGGTGCAGGAAGCACCTAAGTCAAACCTGAGTTTTGATAATGGTAAAGGGTGTTGATGCAGTCTGGCCTTGATTGTTGTTTTGATGTTGACAACGATTTTAAGTTAGGAGGATGATTATGATGATTATGATTAAGTCCTAATCGAGGATTAGGCATGATATGAAAAATCCTAACCTGGAGAGTTAGGTGTGGAAAATCCTAGCTTGGAGAGCTAGGTGTTGGAAAATCCTAACCTGGGAGGTTAGGTGTGGAAAATCCTAGCTTGGAGGGCTAGGTGTTGGAAAAGTCCTAATTCGGAAAGGTTGGGTGAAAAGTCCTAGCTTGGAGGGCTAGGTGAAAAGTCCTAACCTGGAGGGTTAGGTGCAAATTCCCATCCTGGAGAATTAGGTGAAAAAGTCCTGGCTTGGAGGGTCAGGTGCCTAGCTTGGAGGGCTAGGTTGGATGATGTTCTAACTCGGAAGAGTTGGGTGAAAAGTCCTAGCTTGGAGGGCTAGGTGAAAAGTCCTAGCTTGGAGGGCTAGGTGAAAAGTCCTAACTTGGAGGGTTAGGTGCAAATTCCCAACTTGGAGAGTTAGATGGAAAAATCCTTAGCTTGGAGGGCTAAGGTGAATGGATTCCTAGCTTGGAGGGCTAGGGTTGAGTCACTGGATCGGTCTGGTGACCGATCAGGGACATTGGCACGCTGCTCCTTAGTGGATCGGTCTGGTGACCGATCCAGCTATGTCTGATCGGACTGGTGACCGATCAGGGAGTGCACAGTGAGATTGGGAATCTACTGTGTGGCTCCTGATCGGACCGGTGACCGATCAGGGAGCAGGCTGCTTCCTCGCTGTCTTGCTCCTGATCGGTCTGGTGACCGATCAGGGAGCAAACGGTGAGTGAGTTCCCTTGCTGATCAAAGTCTTGGATCGGTCCGGGGACCGATCAGGGATCTTGGATTTGATTAAAAAGTTACTGTTCATCTGCTCTGATCGATCTGGATGACCGATCAGGATCCAATCTGATCGGTCTGGTGACCGATCAGGCTTCACCCTGATCGGTCTGGTGACCGATCAGGTGTGTACAGCTGCGAGAGCTGGGAATCCCAACAAAGCAGTGGATCGATCTGGTGATCGATCCACACACCCTGGATCGGTCCGGTGACCGATCACTTTAATTCAAATTCCACTGACAGACGTGGTCAGAGTGTCTGACCGAATCCGATTTACTGATGTATGTTGATATGTTGCTTGATCTTCTGCTCTAATGCTCTGATTGAGTTTCAGGTGACAGTGGAAGACTCAAACACTCAAGGAGAAGTCAAGGCGTGCTTTCCTTGGAGCAGGTTTGTCCCTTTTCCCATCTCAGGTTGCAACGGCGAGCTGCGGACTGGAGCTAAGACTGGGGCTTGGCTGAGGAGCTCAGTGAGTCCAGAGATAGCTCAATAGAGGCTGGCGTTGGCAGATGAGTAGCTGGGAGCTACAGAGATGATGTCACCTGTCGCTTGGCGGAGAAATAAAAAGGAATGCGAGAGTTGCGTTCAGGACGACTTACAGTTGATACTTGCTGAAGTTCTTCGTGCTCTTGAGTTCCTGAGCGAGAAGCTTGCTGTTCTTGAGTTCTCCAATTATTCTAAGCAAGCTATTGAGGAGCAATCATCATACTTGAGCGCTTGAAGGAGAAAATAAGAAGCTTGGAGTCCGACAGTGGGAAGACACGAAGCAGACGGGGTCTGCGTGAGATCGCCACTGGGTGGAGCTCAGGGAAGCTTGCTGTGTTTTGTCCTCTCTAAGTGTTTGAGTAAGACTTTCTTGTTGTTTCATTGTGCTTATTATATATCATTGTGGGAAACACGCTGTGGAGAGGTTTCTCCACCGAGAAGGAGGTTGCTTCATATCCGGTGTTAACCGGGGCTTGATCTGCTGACGATCAAGGGTTCGCCCACCTCAAGGGCACGCCAAGGAGTAGGGGCAAGTTATCCCCGAACCTTGTAAACCCTCCGTGTTAGCGATCTTGCTAGTTGTGTTTGTCTTGCTTTCGTTTCGGTTTTACTGCATACTCTGTTTTATATTCTTTCCGCTGTGCTACTGATATTTGAGTTGCAGAAATCGTGATAAGTATTCAAGGGGCAAGCGATTGTCTATATTCACCCCCCTCTATAGCCATCTCGTACCCAACAAGTGGTATCAGAGCAAGGGGCTCTATACACGGATTAACAACCGAGAGTTTTCAACAAGATGGCTTTGAGAGAAGGCTTCTCCACCACCCGACCTCCATTCTTTGATGGCGCCGACTTTCAATATTGGAGATAAAAAATGGAATACTATTTGAAGATGGATATCCATACGTGGTTCGCGGTGAAGGAAGGATTCATCCCTCCTAAGGATGATGAAGGTAAGGAACTCGAATCTTCGCGGTGGACTGCCGACCAAACAAGGAAAAGTGAAGCCGACGCTAAGGCGGTTGTCACTCTACAATGCGGCATGAACAAAGACCAACTCATCAAGGTTGGTCCCTTCACGAGTGCAAAAGATTTGTGGAACAAACTCATAGAGCTCCATGAAGGCACCCGAGACTCGAGGATTGCAAAGAGGGACTTGTTCCTCAATTAGCTTCAAAATCTCTCCATGAAGGAGAATGAGTCGGTAAGTGAGCTCCATAGCCGGTTCAAGGAAGTTCTTAATGGACTTCATTCAATTGATGAAAAGGTCGAGAATCGCGACCTTGTGAGTGAGGTATGTCTTGAAAGCATTTTCAAGGAATGCTTTGTGGTCATCCATGGTGGATGCCTACAAAGTATCCAAGGATTTATCTATTGTAAAATTAGATGATTTATTTTGTGAGATGGAATTGCATGAAATGGCTAACAAAGGCCCCAAGGAGAAGGGGATTGCCTTAGTTGCAGGGGACCGGACCATCAAGAAGAAGAAGGAGAAGAAGGAGAAAGAGATTTCATCATCTTCATCCTCCTCCGAATCCGAGTCAAACTCAGAGGAAGATGGCAGTGGCTCTTCTTCATCCGAGATGGCGAACTTCGTGCGAAGGATGATGCGAAGAGACCGACAGTTCAAAAGGAAAGGTAACACTAGTGAATTCAAGCTTGATAAGAATAATGCATCTGCTTTGAGTGTGGTAGGAGAGGACATTTCAAGAATGAATGTCCGAAGCTTAAAAAGGAGGAGAAACCCAAAAGAAAAGAAGAGAAATCCAAGAAGAAGAAGAAAGCCTTGAAGGCGTCTTGGGATGAGTCATCTTCTAGTTCATCCGATGATGAGAAGGAGGAGAAGAGCACAAGGCAAGTGGCTCTCATGGCTCTTGGAGAGGAGAGCAGTGAAGAAACTTCAAGCTCCGCAATCACGGCTTTATCATCTTCGGATGATGAAGAGGTAACTTCTCCCGAGCTTGAAAAATGTTATAGAGCAATTGCATGTTTAACTAGTATGCTTAAGAAATCCAAAAACAAAGTTAAAGCATTGCAATTAGAGATTGATCAATTGAAAGCTTCTAGGGATGATAACATTGATGACTTGCATGTTGAATTACTAGAAGATGAAATTAAATCTTTGAAACATGAGATTGTAAGCCTGAAATCCTCTAAGGTTGAGGAAATCAGTGATATGCATGATAGTGGGTTAGTAGAGGAAAACCAATCTTTGAAGAGTGAAGTTGAGAAGCTCAAGAATATTCTTGGGAAATTCTCAAATAGCTCTAAGACCTTAGATATGATTTTAAATGCCCAAAGAGCGGTTTACAATAGGGCCGGTATTGGTTACCGCCCTTAAGAACCCTCATTTGTATCTCTCATGTCTAGGACTGACATGAGACAATCTAGGACACCCAAGACTCAAAAGAAAGTTGTCAAGGCATGGGTGCCTAAGTCATGTTTAGTTGATGCTTTAGGTCCCAAGGTTTGGGTACCTAAGACTTCTATTTTTCGAATTGTGTAGGTTATGATTGAGGGGGAGCATCTATCAACTTGGTTTGTTGATAGTGGATGCTCCAAACACATGACCGGGGATAGATCATTGTTTACCACATTTCACAAGAAGAGTAGAGGTAATGTATCATTCGGTAACAATGGTAGTCTTAAGGTCATAGGAATAGGAGACATTCAAATATCCGAATGTCTTAGAATCTCAAATGTCCTTCTAGTCAAGGGGATGAAGTTTAATCTCCTAAGTGTCAGTCAATTGTGTGACACGGGTTACACAATTGACTTCCAACCAAGTCAATGTCTAGTTAGACAGAATGACACTTTGGACACGGTACTAGTAGGAGCAAGAGTAGACAATATTTATCGAGTTTCATTTAAAAGTGCTACTAATGCTTTTGCTAAGTGTTTCATGTCAAAAGAAGAAGAGTCCACACTTTGGCACCGGAGGCTAGCACATGTGAACATGAAGAACATCCGGAAGTTGGCCAACAAGGGACTAGTGCGAGGCTTACCAAGCATCAAGTATGAAAAAGATAAATTATGTGATGCGTGTCAAATGGGTAAGCAAACAAAATCTGCACATAAAGGTAAAAACACTGTAAGTACTTCCAATGCATTAGATTTACTTCACATGGATTTATTTGATTGTAGTACCATCATATCATTGAATGGAAGTAGATATTGCTTTGTTATCATTGATGATTTTACTAGATATACTTGGACTTACTTTTTAAAACATAAGGATCAAACCGTAGATATTTTCATTTCTTTTTGTAGAAAAATTGAAAAT
The DNA here is from genome assembly GCA_024364735.1 of Boesenbergia rotunda. Classification (NCBI taxonomy): domain Eukaryota; kingdom Viridiplantae; phylum Streptophyta; class Magnoliopsida; order Zingiberales; family Zingiberaceae; genus Boesenbergia; species Boesenbergia rotunda. Next base: position 228,884 of record JAGFNQ010001121.1, read on the forward strand.
GAGAAATCATCAACAATTAAGACAATAAGAAGTGATCATGGAGGTGAATTTCAAAACCAAAGGTTTCTAGAATTTTGTCAAGATAAGGGTTATAGACATGAGTTCTCTACTCCTAGAACACCACAACAAAATGGTGTTGTAGAAAGAAAGAACCATGCACTTCAAGAGGCTGCACGAAGCATGCTTAATGAGTACTCACTCCCGAGTTACTTATGGGCTGAAGCTGTAAATACAGCTTGCTATGTGCAAAATCGAGTTCTCATCCATAGGTTTTTAGAAAAGACTCCCCATGAACTTTGGTTTGGGAAACCACCTACGGTTAAACACCTTAGGGTGTTTGGGTGTAAGGTGTTCATCCTAAACACCAAGGATCATCTTGGAAAGTTCACGGCAAAAGCTGATGAAGGGATACTAGTCGGGTACTCCCTAGTTAGCAAAGCCTACCGAGTCTACAACAAGAGAACTAGACTAGTTGAAGAGTCTTTTGATGTGGTTTTTGAGGAACTTCCAAAATCAATTGACCAATCAGAAAATGTAGAAGGAGTTCAACTCGAACTTAGGAGACTAAGTTTGAATGATTCTCCAAATAGTGTTAATGGTGATGAGTCTGATGACGGTGAGCCTAGACAACTCATTGATCAGCCGGATCCTGAGGCTGAACTTGTGTCTAGTGAACTCGTTCAAGAAGCACCACCAACACCAAGGCAAATGAGACTAGCCTCTAGTCATCCCCAAGACCAAATTGTTGGAGACATCCATCAAGGGGTTAGGACTAGATCATTCTTCAGGAATGAGGCTAATGAAGTTGCTCTAATTTCTGAAATTGAACCTAGAAAAATTAATGAAGCATTAAATGATCCCGATTGGATTATTACAATGCAAGATGAACTAGGTCAATTTGAGAGGAGTCAGGTTTGGGACTTAGTCCCTAGACCTAAGAAGACCACCATTATTGGAGCTAAATGGGTCTTCAAAAACAAATTAAACCACAAGGGAGAAATCATTAGAAACAAGGCACGCTTGGTAGCCAAGGGCTACAGTCAAGTTGAAGGTCTTGATTATGATGAGACTTATGCTCCCGTGGCACGATTAGAGTCCATCCGATTGATGCTTGCATTTGCAGCACATCGAGGCTTCAAACTATTTCAGATGGACGTCAAATCGGCATTCCTAAATGGTTTGATTAGGGAAGAAGTCTATGTCGAACAACCTCCAGGGTTTGAGAGTACCGAATATCCAAACCACGTGTACAAGCTCAAGAAGGCACTCTATGGTCTTAAACAAGCACCCCGGGCTTGGTATGAGCGGTTGTCGACATTCTTGATCGGAAATGACTTCATTAGCGGTCAAATAGACCCTACACTATTTCTACGAAGAGATGGTGACAATATATTTGTAGCCCAAGTGTACGTCGATGACATAATTTGTGGCTCAAACAACAAGGGCTATTTACGTGAATTTATCGGGCACATGGAGAGTGAGTTTGAAATGAGTTTAGTGGGAGAGTTGACCTTCTTCCTTGGACTAGAAATTAAGCAAACTCGTGATGGTATCCATGTGCACCAATCAAAGTATACACATGAAATGCTTCGAAAATTAAATATGAGTGATTCAAAAGAGGTAACCACTCCCATGGCCACAAACACAAGATTAGACAATGATGAGAGTGGTAAACCCGTTGATCTAACTCAGTATCAAAGCATGATAGGTAGTTTGTTATACCTTACAGCCAGTCGACCAGATATATTATTTGCTGTAGGTATGTGCGCTAGGTATCAAGTCTGTGCCAAGGAATCTCACCTAATTGCTGTTAAGCGAATTTTGAGATATCTCAAGGGTACAATTGGTGTAGGTCTTTGGTATCCCCGTACCGAATCTTTTGATTTGATGGGCTATACGGATTCCGACTACGCTGGATGTAAGTTGGACCGGAAAAGCACTAGTGGGGGCTGCCAATTCTTAGGATCGTCTCTAGTAAGTTGGTCGAGTCGGAAGCAACATTGTGTTGCTCTTTCCACTACCGAGGCAGAATATATTGCCATGGGAGAGTGTATATCACAATTGTTGTGGATGATCCACACCTTAGAGGACTATGGATTGGGTTACAAGGGTGTGCAAGTGTTATGTGATAACATTAGCACAATTAACTTAACCAAGAATCCGGTCCATCATTCTAGGACAAAACATATTGAGGTAAGACACCACTTCATTAGAGATCATGTAGCTAGGGGGAACATCATACTCTCACATGTAGAGTCAAAGTCAAACCTAGCTGACATTTTCACTAAACCACTTCCCGAAAGTGAATTTAGTTTCCTAAGACGGGAGTTGGGAATGTGTCGCACCTCATGATGTTCAAATTGTGGTCAAAATCCTTCATGATTATTTCAAATTGTTAGGGAACAATTGGGTAACTTTGGGAACATCTCACACAAACTATAAGGGTTACCAAAATATTTTTGATTGCTAGATATGGGGTGAGATGTTAGGTTTAACTCAATTTCTCAAAATGTCATTGCATCACTTGAGAAATTGAGTTGACGAGATAATGATCACGGTGGTGACCAAGTATGGGGAAAACCATTGCATAACATATGTGTATATGGCTCCATGATCATACTTGGACATTTCAATCAAGGCAACTTGATTGGAAACTTGGAGATGTAGTAAAAACTTGTTTGAACTTGCTTGGTTGATTGATGGTTGAGTTTGATTCCATTTAGATGGGTCAAAGTGTTTGTTGAACCTGTAAGGACTTTAGATTCTTGTTCAAGAATCAATTTTAGTCATAAAGACCTGTCCAAGTTAGACAAAATCCATCAAAGATCGTTTGGAAATTTTAGAAATTCTGAAACTGAACATTTCAGGACGTATCAGGAACCCTGATCGATCACCGGACCGATCAGGCATAGGACTGATCGGTCCCCAGACCGATCGGTCCCCAGACCGATCTGACTCCTTCCTGTGTCGAGTCTCCCGAAATTTGACTAAGTATCTGAGCTAGCCTGGATCGGTCTCCAGACCGATCTGGCACCCTGTAGGGATCGGTCCACAGACCGATCAGGGAGCTCAGAATTTTCTACCCGGGACCTACTGATCAAATCCTGATCGGTCACCCGACCGATCAGGAGCGTATCTGATCGGTCATCCGACCGATCAGGACCACTCCAGTCCAATCAGGATGTATCCTGATCGGTCCGGACGCAATCTGATCGAACGGTGATCCGATCAACCGTATTAAATTTTGGTTGGTGGACCGATCCACCAACCGATTAACTCTCCAAATCTTCGTTTTCCCGAACCCTAACGCCGAAACACCCTGTGCGAACGAGCGAGAGAAGTCTCTGCGTCTTCCTTCACGCTCGTGCGACCTCCTCTACGGGCGGTTTTCTCCGGCTTGAAGGCTTCTTCACGCGCGTTCTTCCCTGTCGCGAGTCTTGCAATCTCTTCAAACAAACTCCAATGGCGCCTAAGTAAGAGTTGATTTCAAGTTTCCTTTCACAAAAACTCTTAGCATATTTGTGAAGCTAACCATGTTTTTGTTCTTGTTCTTGCTTTGTCTCTGCCGTGACCCTCTTCCTCATTTCTTGACCAAAACATTTTATATCTATCTTTTGATTGGGTCTCATCTTATGATCAATTCTTGTATGATTCAATCTATGTGTCATGTTCCATTCAAATCTTATTAGAAAGTCATCTAAGGGAAAGGAGGTAGCAGAGGAGAGTTCTCAGAGAAAACCTTTTCATCCTCTCTAAGGCCTCCATCTCCCCCGCATCCTAGATTTCCGAACATTCTCTATGCCCTAGACTTTCATTGGCACAACTTCGAACTAATGCCATGTCGATCAGTGGACCAAACTTTGATTTTTGAACATTGCCCTACGGTGAGAGGGATCATTGAGTACTATGGGCTTCAAAACATCATTTTCTTAGAAAGGCCAATCAATGTTGACTTGGTCTCTGAATTCTACAATAATCTGGCCTATGGGGAGGTCACGGGGTGGCGGACCCGTGTCGATCTTGACTTTACTCTATCATCCTTCACTATATTTCTGGATTGTCGTCGCTCCAAGAATGATTTCTCACTTTATCCATATCTTCCTGTTCCTCTTCCTGTCCCCTTTACTGGAGTCACTCCTGACTCCATATATGAGCATTTTCTAGGCCACCCCAGGCCACGGGGTTCTGGTGCGGACATCTATAACTTTTCCACATTTCCTGCTCTTCATCTATCTCCCATTGATTATGTTCTGTTTCAAATTATCGCAAATTGTCTTCTTCCAACTACGTCTAAGCATCTTGATGCGATTCTTTCATCTCACTGCCTGATGCTTTACGGGATGCATCTGCAGTTCGATTTTAACATAGCACCGTCCATCTACTCCTCCATCATTGTCCATGGTCTGAGGTCCGGTCAGACGATCTACATGCCATTCGGCCATATCATCACTGCCTGGCTGGAGTCAGTTGGCATCGACGTCTCACAGGGCCAAATCGTGCCGATGAATCGACGAGACTGTCGACTGGATTGTCGTATGCTTGCCCAATCCGGCATTGTTCTCGGGACTGAGGGGATGCGATGGAAGGATCGCAACCAAGTGGGGGAGCTGCCGCTAGCGGTTCATGCCGAGGATGCACCAGCTGTTCTCTGATGCTGCGATG
>JAGFNQ010001121.1:250238-403235 GCA_024364735.1 Boesenbergia rotunda
TCAAATATCCGAATGTCTTAGAATCTCAAATGTCCTTCTAGTCAAGGGGATGAAGTTTAATCTCCTAAGTGTCAGTCAATTGTGTGACACGGGTTACACAATTGACTTCCAACCAAGTCAATGTCTAGTTAGACAAAATGACACTTGGACACGGTACTAGTAGGAGCAAGAGTAGACAATATTTATCAAGTTTCATTTAAAAGTGCTACTAATGCTTTGCTAAGTGTTTCATGTCAAAAAGAAGAGTCCACACTTTGGCACCGGAGGCTAGCACATGTGAACATGAAGAACATCCGGAAGTTGGCCAACAAGGGACTAGTTCGAGGCTTACCAAGCATCAAGTATGGAAAAGATAAATTATGTGATGCGTGTCAAATGGGTAAGCAAACAAAATCTGCACATAAAGGTAAAAGCACTGTAAGTACTTCCAATGCTTTAGATTTACTTCACATGGATTATTTGATTGTAGTACTATCATATCATTGAATGGAAGTAGATATTGCTTTGTTATCATTGATGATTTTACTAGATATACTTGGACTTACTTTTTAAAACATAAGGATCAAACCGTAGATATTTTCATTTCTTTTGGTAGAAAAATTGAAAATGAGAAATCATCAACAATTAAGACAATAAGAAGTGATCATGGAGGTGAATTTCAAAACCAAAGGTTTCTAGAATTTTGTCAAGATAAGGGTTATAGACATGAGTTCTCTACTCCTAGAACACCACAACAAAATGGTGTTGTAGAAAGAAAGAACCCATGCACTTCAAGAGGCTGCACGAAGCATGCTTAATGAGTACTCACTCCGAGTTACTTATGGGCTGAAGCTGTAAATACAGCTTGCTATGTGCAAAATCGAGTTCTCATCCATAGGTTTTTAGAAAAGACTCCCCATGAACTTTGGTTTGGGAAACCACCTACGGTTAAACACCTTAGGGTGTTTGGGTGTAAGGTGTTCATCCTAAACACCAAGGATCATCTTGGAAAGTTCACGGCAAAAGCTGATGAAGGGATACTAGTCGGGTACTCCCTAGTTAGCAAAGCCTACCGAGTCTACAACAAGAGAACTAGACTAGTTGAAGAGTCTTTTGATGTGGTTTTTGAGGAACTTCCAAAATCAATTGACCAATCAGAAAATGTAGAAGGAGTTCAACTCGAACTTAGGAGACTAAGTTTGAATGATTCTCCAAATAGTGTTAAGGTGATGAGTCTGATGACGGTGAGCCTAGACAACTCATTGATCAGCCGGATCCTGAGGCTGAACTTGTGTCTAGTGAACTCGTTCAAGAAGCACCACCAACACCAAGGCAAATGAGATAGCCTCTAGTCATCCCCAAGAACCAAATTGTTGGAGACATCCATCAAGGGGTTAGGACTAGATCATTCTTCAGGAATGAGGCTAATGAAGTTGCCTCTAATTTCCTGAAATTGAACCTAGAAAAAATTAATGAAGCATTAAATGATCCCGATTGGATTATTACAATGCAAGATGAACTAGGTCAATTTGAGAGGAGTCAGGTTTGGGACTTAGTCCCTAGACCTAAGAAGACCACCATTATTGGAGCTAAATGGGTCTTCAAAAACAAATTAAACCACAAGGGAGAAATCATTAGAAACAAGGCACGCTTGGTAGCCAAGGGCTACAGTCAAGTTGAAGGTCTTGATTATGATGAGACTTATGCTCCCGTGGCACGATTAGAGTCCATCCGATTGATGCTTGCATTTGCAGCACATCGAGGCTTCAAACTATTTCAGATGGACGTCAAATCGGCATTCCTAAATGGTTTGATTAGGGAAGAAGTCTATGTCGAACAACCTCCAGGGTTTGAGAGTACCGAATATCCAAACCACGTGTACAAGCTCAAGAAGGCACTCTATGGTCTTAAACAAGCACCCCGGGCTTGGTATGAGCGGTTGTCGACATTCTTGATCGGAAATGACTTCATTAGCGGTCAAATAGACCCTACACTATTTCTACGAAGAGATGGTGACAATATATTTGTAGCCCAAGTGTACGTCGATGACATAATTTGTGGCTCAAACAACAAGGGCTATTTACGTGAATTTATCGGGCACATGGAGAGTGAGTTTGAAATGAGTTTAGTGGGAGAGTTGACCTTCTTCCTTGGACTAGAAATTAAGCAAACTCGTGATGGTATCCATGTGCACCAATCAAAGTATACACATGAAATGCTTCGAAAATTAAATATGAGTGATTCAAAAGAGGTAACCACTCCCATGGCCACAAACACAAGATTAGACAATGATGAGAGTGGTAAACCCGTTGATCTAACTCAGTATCAAAGCATGATAGGTAGTTTGTTATACCTTACAGCCAGTCGACCAGATATATTATTTGCTGTAGGTATGTGCGCTAGGTATCAAGTCTGTGCCAAGGAATCTCACCTAATTGCTGTTAAGCGAATTTGAGATATCTCAAGGGTACAATTGGTGTAGGTCTTTGGTATCCCCGTACCGAATCTTTTGATTTGATGGGCTATACGGATTCCGACTACGCTGGATGTAAGTTGGACCGGAAAAGCACTAGTGGGGGCTGCCAATTCTTAGGATCGTCTCTAGTAAGTTGGTCGAGTCGGAAGCAACATTGTGTTGCTCTTTCCACTACCGAGGCAGAATATATTGCCATGGGAGAGTGTATATCACAATTGTTGTGGATGATCCACACCTTAGAGGACTATGGATTGGGTTACAAGGGTGTGCAAGTGTTATGTGATAACATTAGCACAATTAACTTAACCAAGAATCCGGTCCATCATTCTAGGACAAAACATATTGAGGTAAGACACCACTTCATTAGAGATCATGTAGCTAGGGGGAACATCATACTCTCACATGTAGAGTCAAAGTCAAACCTAGCTGACATTTTCACTAAACCACTTCCCGAAAGTGAATTTAGTTTCCTAAGACGGGAGTTGGGAATGTGTCGCACCTCATGATGTTCAAATTGTGGTCAAAATCCTTCATGATTATTTCAAATTGTTAGGGAACAATTGGGTAACTTTGGGAACATCTCACACAAACTATAAGGGTTACCAAAATATTTTTGATTGCTAGATATGGGGTGAGATGTTAGGTTTAACTCAATTTCTCAAAATGTCATTGCATCACTTGAGAAATTGAGTTGACGAGATAATGATCACGGTGGTGACCAAGTATGGGGAAAACCATTGCATAACATATGTGTATATGGCTCCATGATCATACTTGGACATTCAATCAAGGCAACTTGATTGGAAACTTGGAGATGTAGTAAAAATTGTTTGAACTTGCTTGGTTGATTGATGGTTGAGTTTGATTCCATTTAGATGGGTCAAAGTGTTTGTTGAACCTGTAAGGACTTTAGATTCTTGTCCAAGAATCAATTTTAGTCATAAAGACCTGTCCAAGTTAGACAAAATCCATCAAAGATCGTTTGGAAATTTAGAAATTCTGAAACTGAACATTTCAGGCGTATCAGGAACCCTGATCGGTCACCGGACCGATCAGGAATAGGACTGATCGGTCCCCAGACCGATCCCGACATCTGACTCCTTCCTGTGTCGATCTCCCGAAATTTGACTAAGTATCTGAGCTAGCCTGGATCGGTCTCCAGACCGATCTGGCACCCTGTGGGATCGGTCCACAGACCGATCAGGGAGCTCAGAATTTTCTACCCGGGACCTACTGATCAATCCTGATCGGTCACCGACCGATCAGGAGCGTATCTGATCGGTCATCCGACCGATCAGGACCACTCCAGTCCAATCAGGATGTATCCTGATCGGTCCGGACGCAATCTGATCGAACGGTGATCCGATCAACCGTATTAAATTTTGGTTGGTGGACCGATCCACCAACCGATTAACTCTCCAAATCTTCGTTTTCCCGAACCCTAACGCCGAAACACCCTGTGCGAACGAGCGAGAGAAGTCTCTGCGTCTTCCTTCACGCTCGTGCGACCTCCTCTACGGGCGGTTTTCTCCGGCTTGAAGGCTTCTTCACGCGCGTTCTTCCCTGTCGCGAGTCTTGCAATCTCTTCAAACAAACTCCAATGGCGCCTAAGTAAGAGTTGATTTCAAGTTTCCTTTCACAAAAACTCTTAGCATATTTGTGAAGCTAACCATGTTTTTGTTCTTGTTCTTGCTTTGTCTCTGCCGTGACCCTCTTCCTCATTTCTTGACCAAAACATTTTATATCTATCTTTTGATTGGGTCTCATCTTATGATCAATTCTTGTATGACTCAATCTATGTGTCATGATCCATTCAAATCTTATTAGAAAGTCATCTAAGGGAAAGGAGGTAGCAGAGGAGAGTTCTCGAGAGAAAACCTTTTCATCCTCCCTAAGGCCTCCATCTCCCCCGCATCCTAGATTTCCGAACATTCTCTATGCCCTAGACTTTCATTGGCACAACTTCGAACTAATGCCATGTCGATCAGTGGACCAAACTTTGATTTTTGAACATTGCCCTACGGTGAGAGGGATCATTGAGTACTATGGGCTTCAAAACATCATTTTCTTAGAAAGGCCAATCAATGTTGACTTGGTCTCTGAATTCTACAATAATCTGGCCTATGGGGAGGTCACGGGGTGGCGGACCCGTGTCGATCTTGACTTTACTCTATCATCCTTCACTATATTTCTGGATTGTCGTCGCTCCAAGAATGATTTCTCACTTTATCCATATCTTCCTGTTCCTCTTCCTGTCCCCTTTACTGGAGTCACTCCTGACTCCATATATGAGCATTTTCTAGGCCACCCCAGGCCACGGGGTTTTGGTGCGGACATCTATAACTTTTCCACATTTCCTGCTCTTCATCTATCTCCCATTGATTATTTCTGTTTCAAATTATCCGAATTGTCTTCTTCCAACTACGTCTAAGCATCTTGATGCGATTCTTTCATCTCACTGCCTGATGCTTTACGGGATGCATCTGCAGTTCGATTTTAACATAGCACCGTCCATCTACTCCTCCATCATTGTCCATGGTCTGAGGTCCGGTCAGACGATCTACATGCCATTCGGCCATATCATCACTGCCTGGCTGGAGTCAGTTGGCATCGACGTCTCACAGGGCCAAATCGTGCCGATGAATCGACGAGACTGTCGACTGGATTGTCGTATGCTTGCCCAATCCGGCATTGTTCTCGGGACTGAGGGGATGCGATGGAAGGATCGCAACCAAGTGGGGGAGCTGCCGCTAGCGGTTCATGCCGAGGATGCACCAGCTGTTCCTACTGATGCTGCGATGGACGACCTTATTCGCGATGACGACCCTCCTGCTGACTCTTGATTTCGGATACCTGCTGCTTTATCTATGTATTTGACTATGACTCTTAGGCTGTATGCCCTCTGACTTTGTTGGTGTGACCTTGGGTCACACTTATTTTGCTACTTGCTTGGATGCTATTATGCCTTGATCTATATATTTTCATCTGCCATGCTTATGTTGATGCTATTACCAAGTTCATGCTTACATTGCCATGCTTATTTGATACTTATGAATATTATGGCATGTTTTGGGAGTCTATATTTCATACTCATATGATGCATGTGATTGCTGTGTCTTGCTATAATTTTTCACATGTATTCGTATGCCAATTCCACAAAAGATCACATTTTTGATGAGTTGGGATACCTCTAGGATTGAGGGGGAGTTTTGTTTAAACTTAACAGCCCCTCTGGCTCCTTTTCGGTGTTCGACAAAGGGGGAGAGTGTGGATTGGTTAAGTTTAGCATGACTATGTTGTAGGGGGAGGATCTGGATTCCCCTATGATTCTAAAGTTGGAATATTGATTGAGAATCCCTAAACTTAAAATCGGGTTGTCAAACAACAAAAAGGGGGAGATTGTTGATGCAGTCTGGCCTTGATTGTTGTTTTGATGTTAACAACGATTTTAAGATAGGAGGATGATTATGATGATTATGATTAAGTCTTAATCGAGGATTATGCATGATATGGAAAATCCTAACCTGGAGAGTTAGGTGTGGAAAATCCTAGCTTGGAGAGCTAGGTGTTGGAAAATCCTAACATGGGAGGTTAGGTGTGGAAAATCCTAGCTTGGAGGGCTAGGTGTTGGAAAAGTCCTAATTCGGAAAGGTTGGGTGAAAAGTCCTAGCTTGGAGGGCTAGGTGAAAAGTCCTAACCTGGAGGGTTAGGTGCAAATTCCCATCCTGGAGAATTAGGTGAAAAAGTCCTGGCTTGGAGGGTCAGGTGCCTAGCTTGGAGGGCTAGGTTGGATGATGTTCTAACTCGGAAGAGTTGGGTGAAAAGTCCTAGCTTGGAGGGCTAGGTGAAAAGTCCTAGCTTGGAGGGCTAGGTGAAAAGTCCTAACTTGGAGGGTTAGGTGCAAATTCTCAACTTGGAGAGTTAGATGGAAAAATCCTTAGCTTGGAGGGCTAAGGTGGATGGATTCCTAGCTTGGAGGGCTAGGGTTGAGTCACTGGATCGGTCTGGTGACCGATCAGGGACATTGGCACGCTGCTCCTTAGTGGATCGGTCTGGTGACCGATCCAGCTATGTCTGATCGGACTGGTGACCGATCATGGAGCGCACAGTGAGATTGGGAATCTACTGTGTGGCTCCTGATCGGACCGGTGACCTATTAGGGAGCAGGCTGCTTCCTCGCTGTCTTGCTCCTGATCGGTCTGGTGACCGATCAGGGAGCAAACGGTGAGTGAGTTCCCTTGCTGATCAAAGTCTTGGATCGGTCCGGGGACCGATCAGGGATCTTGGATTTGATTAAAAAGTTACTGTTCATCTGCTCTGATCGATCTGGATGACCGATCAGGATCCAATCTGATCGGTCTGGTGACCGATCAGGCTTCACCCTGATCGGTCTGGTGACTGATCAGGCGTGTACAGCTGCGAGAGCTGGGAATCCCAGCAAAGCAGTGGATCGATATGGTGATCGATCAACACACCCTGGATCGGTCCGGTGACCGATCACTTTAATTCAAATTCCACTGACAGACGTGGTCAGAGCGTCTGACCGAATCCGATTTGCTGATGTATGTTGATATGTTGCTTGATCTTCTGCTCTAATGCTCTGATTGAGTTTCAGGTGACAGAGGAAGACTCAAACACTCAAGGAGAAGTCAAGGCGTGCTTTCCTTGGAGCAGGTTTGTCCCTTTTCCCATCTCAGGTTGCAACGGCGAGCTGCGGACTGGAGCTAAGACTGGGGCTTGGCTGAGGAGCTCAGTGAGTTCAGAGATAGCTCAGTAGAGGCTGGCGTTGGCAGATGAGTAGCTGGGAGCTACAGAGATGATGTCACCCGTCGCTTGGCGGAGAAACAAAAAGGAATGCGAGAGTTGCGTTCAGGACGACTTACAGTTGATACTTGCTGAAGTTCTTCGTGCTCTTGAGTTCCTGAGCGAGAAGCTTGCTGTTCTTGAGTTCTCCAATTATTCTAAGCAAGCTATTGAGGAGCAATCATCATACTTGAGCGCTTGAAGGAGAAAACAAGAAGCTTGGAGTCCGACAGTGGGAAGACACGAAGCAGACGGGGTCTGCGTGAGATCGCCACTGGGTGGAGCTCAGGGAAGCTTGCTGTGTTTTGTCCTCTCTAAGTGTTTGAGTAAGACTTTCTTGTTGTTGTTTCATTGTGCTTATTATATATCATTGTGTGAAACACGCTGTGGAGAGGTTTCTCCACCGAGAAAGAGGTTGCTTCATATCCGGTGTTAACCGGGGCTTGATCTGCCGACGATCAATGGATCGTCCACCTCAAGGGCACGCCAAGGAGTAGGGGCAAGTTATCCCCGAACCTTGTAAACCCTCCGTGTTAGCGATCTTGCTAGTTGTGTTTGTCTTGCTTTCGTTTCGGTTTTACTGCATACTCTGTTTTCTATTCTTTCCGCTGTGCTACTGATATTTGAGTTGCAGAAATCGTGATAAGTATTCAAGGGGCAAGCGATTGTCTATATTCACCCCCCCTCTATAGCCATCTCGTACCCAACAAAGGGTTCAAAAGTTAAGGTGGTAATGTGATCTAACAAGTCTACTAAGTGTGCAGGAAAAGTCCTAGGTACACTAGGCAAGAAGTCCTGGCAAAGGACTGGGCAAGAAGTCTTGGTCAAGGACTGGGCAAGAAGACCTGACTGGAAGTTGGGAAAAGAAGTCCTGGTCGAGGAATGGGCAAGAAGTCCTGACAAAGGGCTGGGCACCGAAGACCTGACCGGAAGTTGGGCAAGAAGACTTGACCGGAAGTTGGGCACGAAGATCTAGTCAAGTGGATTGGGAAAAAGTCCAACCGGAGGAGCCGGTTGGCAAAAGGTAAACTCTCCTGAGATGAGTAGGGGAGGACTCGTTCCCCGTCGAGGGAATAGTAGGCGTCGGTTCGACCTAGGGTTCCATTTGGGAGACCCAAAGTCAGAACCAAGACAGCTACGACTGTAAATAATGGCTAACATATCTGCTTGTTGTGTTTTAGAACTAACCTTAGTTGCAGGGAACGAAGGAATGTTGCTTCTACAGCTCAGGCGTCCCAATGGAGTCGGGCGCCTCATTGGGGCTAGGCGCCCGTATGGATACGGGGGCCCCAGTGTAAAGGCAAAAACCAAACCACTGCCGTGAAGCCTCTCGACCAAGGCAGCTCAGGCTCCCGTGAGGTCACGGGCGCCCCCATCAGCTCAGGCGCCCAAGTGAAGATGGATAAGCGCTGACCGAGCCTGCGGATAAGAGATCGCGCAAGGAAGGCCATGTGTAGGCGCCCCCATAGACACAGGCGCCCCCATGGGTGCTATAAAAGGGGGTTCACCCCCAAGGCTTCGACACACATCGCTCTCAACGCTCCAAACACGTTCGTTCAAGCTCTACGCTCCGACAAGCTTCGACTTCGAGATTCCAGCGCCGACGACGACCCTCTGCTCCGAACTTCGATCCACTTCAGGCGTCGGTAATGAAAAGTGTTGTAATTTAAATTCCAATTCTATTCTTGTACTCGATTTGTAAAATTCTCTTTGCGATTATAGAATTGCCCAATGTAAATGGTCAAGGACCGTGGGCCTTGGAGTAGGAGTCGACCGCGACTCCGAACCAAGTAAAACCAACCTGTGTTCGCGATTGATTTATTTTTCGCTGCGTAATTTCTCTAAGTTTTCTTCGAAAAATTTAATATCGATATTCATCCCCCCTCTATCGATTTCTCCGATCCAACAAGTGATATCAGAGTGGGTGACTCAATTTTGGTGCAACCACCAATTTGAGAGTTTTTTTTCGGATTTATGGAATTAATTTTAATTTTTTTTGAATTTTTTCTTGTTAATCGAGGTTGGTGCAACATCACTCAATCGTTTTTTTTATAATTTCTGCCGCACTACTAATCCAAGACTAAGTCTTGGAACATGTTTCCTTTGTCTTTATTTGTTTCAGAAAATATTATGGCCATGCAAGAAGGATTCAGTACAGCCGGACCACCACTTTTCAGTAGAGAATATTTCGCCTACTGTAAAAGCAGGATGGAAGTCCACCTGAAGAATCAGGTGGACATGTGGATAATTATCCAATCTGGTCTTGAGATCCCTAAGAATACAGAAGGAGTGGCACAACACTACTCTGAATGGGATGCCTCGTTAAAGAAGAAGATCTAGGCTGATGCAAAGGCAACCCAGACGTTACAATGTGGATTGACTAAGGAAGAGCTGAACCGGGTGGGACCTTTCAGCAATGCCAAAGAATTTTGGAACAAGCTGATTGAGCTGCACGAAGGTACCTCCGACACCAGAATCAGCAAAAGGAATATGTTGCTGAATAGACTCTTCACAATTAATATGAATGAAGGCGAGTCAGCAGCACAGCTCCACGCCAGAATCCAGGAGCTGATGAATGGGCTATATACAATAGGTCACAAGGTAGAAAATCGTGACCTAATCAGGTATACCCTAAATGCATTCCCAAGGAACACATTGTGGACATCTATGGTAGATGCTTACAAGATTTCCAGGGACCTTTTAAAAATTAAGTTAGATGAACTTTTCTCAGAATTAGAATTACATGAACAGACTAACTGTACTATGGCCGAGAAAAGTATTGCTTTTATTGCAGGTAAATCCCAAGTAAAAGTCACCAAGAATAAGCCTCAACCAGCACCCAAGTCTTACTCGGACTCAGACTTAGAAGATAGTGAAGGGGATCAACCCAAGCTGGTTCGGCTAGCTCGGGATTACTACAAGGAGCTGAAGCATCAGACAAATAGAAAGAAAGCAAGACGACGAAAGGAAGATCCAGCTGAACCTTCAACTTCAAAAGGCAAAACAAATGTCACCTGCTACGAATGCAACAAGAAGGGACATTACAAATCGGAGTGCCCCAATCTGAGGGAAGCAAAGAAGACACGAATGAAGAAAGCTCTTCAAGCCACGTGGGATGAATCTTCCTTCGAAGAAGAAGAAGAGTCCCCACAATCAAATCTTCTCGCTTTAACCGCTTCGGAAGACATCGACACCTGATCAGAAACGGAGCCAGACGACGGAAGGCTCACAATCTCGAAAAAAAGGTCAAATAACGGTAAGAGGTTATTCTAAAATTGAATTATCCAAATTAATTGCTTATTTATCTCGCAAATTGGCGAAAGCCAAAATCCGGGTTGAGTCCCTCCGACAGAAAGTAAAACTCCTGAAAGAGGAAGCCGACTCGAGATCCTTGACCGAGAAGGTTCAAGAAGGAAACTCTACTCAAGTTGAAAAGCTTGAGAAAGAGAATTCCTCCTTGAAAACTCAAGTCAAGGAGCTCAGAGTGGCTTTAGAACGATTCACTTCGGGTTCCAAGAGTTTTGACATGATCCTTGGAAAATAGAAGTCCGTTCTTAACCGATATGGATTAGGGTATCGAACCAAGTCTAGACAACGGTTTTATTATGCTATATTGAACCAACCTAGAACCAAAGTTCAAGCATGGGTCCCCATGCTTTGCTTGAACAGCCAAGCTGGACCAAACCAGGATTGGATCCCCAAGGACAAGATTCACATCTTGCCTAACCATTATCGAGGCTATAGTCCAGGGGGAGACAATACAAAAATAATTTTCATAATTAGATAAGTTTTTTTTAATTTTTATTGCATGCTTATGGTTTTATTTTTATTGCATGATTGCTTGTTTATTTCTTTCTGCAAATTATCATGTTTAGATCTAGGGCTGGTTAGACTAAGGACAAAATGACTTAGTTAAAATTTGAACAACCTAGTATTGGGTGGAGGTGAGATGATAGTACGTTAGTGAAACCATCATGGTGGAACTAGCCGAAGCTACCGATCTAAGACCCAAACTAGTTAGACCATAATCTTTCAAGAAGTAACTTGAAGATGAATTTTCTATAAAAGGCTTTGTCAAGGAAAGGGTTGATGATCCAATAAGGCTGCGGCCAATGAAGGTCTAGTGCCTCGCCAAGACCGGGAAGCCAATTATAGAAAATCAAATTCACTTTACTATTGCCAGATTTGAATCTAACACAAATTTCAACTAATCTTAGATTCAACCACCTTTCAAAATAAACTTAAACTTAATTTTCAAAATTAATTTAACCTTTCAAAATTAACCTTGCTGTTTTTCAAAATTAAAATCTAAATTTCGTTTGAAAAACCTGTCTCATAAAACCTATAAGGTTAACATGTTTTATCACGTAGAACTGAATGAGATATCTAGGACCTAATAGTATAATTCATTTTAAAATTTGAACTGCTTTCAAAATGTGCTCAAAATCAACTCGAATTTTATATCATCTAGGCTTGATGGTATGAGTCAACTGAGTCAAACTTGGTCAACACAGTCAACCATGGTCAACAGTCAAACTGGTCAATATTCAAACCCTGGTCAATACGGGCGCCCGTGAGCTGTCGGGCGCCTAGCCCCTCACAGGCGCCCAGATGAGTACTATATAAGGACCATGACTCTCTCTTCATTCCCCACACCAAAACCGAAATCCTCCTCTACTTCTCTTCCTCTCAAGGCGCCCGAAAGCCCTTCTTGTGCCCTCGAATGACCCTCTTCAACTACGCCTCCCCGGTACTATTTTTAATATGCATTTTCAAATAATCCTTCAATTATTTCATTTCTTAAATGCATTTTTCTTATTCGCTTAGAAAACGTCATGTCACACAAGCTGACCTCGGGGCTGAACCTAGCCCGGATCCTAGGTTTCCAACCCTAGCCTTGTTTAACAAATTTTCATCCACCACCTACAAAACTATCAAGACGAGTTTCTTGAATAGGCAATTTTTCACTCAATCTTGCCCAGTAGCAATGGATGCTATAAATTTCTATCAATTGGACCATCTTGTCTATTGTACACATCCAGTAAATTCGACATTGTGTGCTGAATTTTACAACAACCTAGTCAAAATTGACGACCTGCTCTACTCTACCACCGTACAAGGCACTCCTCTTACTATTTCTCCAACTTTGTTTAATCGATTTCTCGGACTGCGACAGTCACAGTCAACATTTTGCTGCTATCCTCTGCCGACCCTCCCTTCGCTCCCCCTATTCGCACATCAACCTAGACACGCTTTACTCTTATTTTTTCGGAGATGTGCGGAACTCGTTAGCACGGCGATTTCAGTCCGTTGATCTCCGAGTCCAGGATTATGCTCTTTACAGAGTTATAGTTTGTTGTGTTCTCCCACTCACCACCCGAGATGTCGCGACCATGCGACCTTTTCACACTTTTCTACTCTATGTCATGATCCATCAATTAGATATAGACATAGGCCTCCACATGTTCCACACTATCATTTACGCAGCGAGCGTATCTACTCACGATCGAGTACGAATGCCCTACTGTCATATTATCACCGCCCTCCTTCACCACCATGGTCACGACATCACTGCGGGGGAGATCATCTCGATGACCGAGTTTGATGAAATAGGGTGTAGAAATTTCTCTTTAGTGGGAATAGACGTTTCGGCCACCGGGGTCCTATCATGGAGACGAGAGAGGGCACGACGGCAGGACGACTCTGACGAGGAGGTGGAGGTAGACGTGGCCGATCTCGCAACCGAGATCAATGAGCACTTACATGAGCCTGCACCACCGACCACTGATGAGCACCTGACATCACTACGGACGGAGATTCACAATCTCAAAGAAGAGATGGAGGCCCGACACACTGAATACATGGATGCCCTCCAAGCCAATCGTGCGACAAATGAGACTAGATACAATGAAATGATGTCCTTATTTCGGTCTTGGCAGCCTGGTCCCTCTTCATAGACCAGAGTGACTTTCCAGTTATCTTATTGTATCTTTGACTGTTTGACTGTCCCTACTGAGTAGGGTTGACTTGTGCTTGACTACTGTTTGACTTTGCTAGTCCTCCTGTTGACCAGTTTATTATTATGCATCTATCATGTTTACTTGCTGGCTACTTGTTTGATAAATTATTAAGTCTTATGCTATTTTACTTCAACTACTCAGTCATGCACTTAATAATTGAAGGTTATGCTTAGTAGAATAGGACTGCTCTACATGTTATTTTTAAAAATTGTTTTATTTCTTATCTGTTAATTAAGTTTTTTTTGTGAAAAATCATTTTTTTGTTGTCTTGAAATTTAAAATGATTTCCCCCAACTTAGTTGTTTTTCAAAAACTTACCCCCTTCAAAACTAGGGCTTTTTTCGCAAATGGACTTAGCTTAGGTCATAACCCTAGAACTGCATGCACCTATAGATCTAAAAGCCAACATCTCACAAGCACCTTAGGGTACTTTTGATTGATAACCTAGACTGGGTTGAAATGCTTAGGTCTATGCCTTGATTCAAGATGCTTTAAGTCAATGCATCTGCAGTAATTGGGGCAATAAATACCAATTGAACAACAATCAGATTAAGTGTTAAGCTTAGAAAATCTAACTTGAACATATCACTTAACTTGACTAACCCTGGTGAAAGCTACTATTTACGACAATTAGTAAGTAGCTAACTGGGTTAGACAGGGCTCGAACAAGAATGATTTAATTTGGTCTGGTCCAATTTATGCTTATTAGAGTTGGTTCAATACAGAACTTCACTTTCTTTTGCTCTAATATTTTTGCAATAATTAGTTTTTTTTATATATGGCAAAGGGGGAGAGAAAGGAAAGGAGAAAAAAAAGAAAGGAATTTTTTTTTTCAAATTTTAGTTTTCAAAACTTTTATCTTCTTTTCAAAAAGTAAAGTAAATAACGAAAATACTTACAAGTTTTGTTAAAATATAAAGCATTTCAAAAAAAAATTCAGTTGGAAAATTTTCTAAGTGTTTAACTTAAAAATCTTTTTGAAAATTTTCTAAGTGTTTAACTTAAAAATCTATTTGAAAATTTTCTAAGTGTTTAACTTAAAAATCTGTTTGAAAATTTTCTAACTGTTTAACTCAAAAATCTGTTTGAAAATTTTCTAAGTTTTAACTCAAAAATCTATTTGAAAAGTTTGTAAGTGTTTAACTTGAAATTTTTTTGAAAATTTTCTAAGTGGTTTACTTGAAAAATCTTTTGGAAAATATTTTTTGAGAATAGTCAAGGACTTAGAAGTTTTTCAAAAACCCCACATATCTTGGAAAAACTCAGGGGGATGAAACTAAATATTTTTTAAATCGTTGCTTATTATATGTTTGTAACTTAACTTTTTGAACCATGTTGTCATAAATAAAAAAGGGGGTGATTGTTGGTGCAGGAAGCACCTAAGTCAAACCTGGGTTTTGATAATGGCAAAGGGTTCAAAAGTTAAGGTGGTAATGTGATCTAACATGTCTACTAAGTGTGCAGGAAAAGTCTTAGGTACACAAGGCATGAAGTCCTCGCAAAGGGCTGGGCAAGAAGTTCTGGTCAAGGACTGGGCAAGAAGACCTGATCGGAAGTTGGGCAAAGAAGTCCTGGTTCAGGACTGGGCAAGAAGTCCTGGCAAAGTGTTGGACACTGAAGACCTGACCGGAAGTTGGGCATGAAGACCTGGTCAAGTGGATTGGGCAAAAGTCCAACTGGAGGAGTCGGTTGGCAAAAGGTAAACTCTCTTGAGAGGAGTAGGTAAGGACGCGCTCCCCGTCGAGGGAACAGTAGGCGTCGGTTCAACCTAGGGTTCCATTTGGGAGACCCAAAGTCAGAACCAAGATAGCTACGGCTGTAAATAATGGTTAACATATCTGCTTGTTGTGTTTTGGAACTAACCTTAGTTGCAGGGAACGAAGGAATGTTGCTTCTGCGCCCGTGAGGATACGGGTGCCCCAGTGTAAAGGCAAAAACCAAACCACTGCCGCGAAGCCTCTGGACCAAGGCAGCTCAAGCGCCCGTGAGGTCACGGGTGCCCCCATCGGCTCAGGTTCCCAAGTGAAGATGGATAAGCGCTGACCGAGCCTGCGGATAAGAGATCGCGCAGGGAAGGCCACGTGTAGGCGCCCCCATCGACACAGGCGCCCCCATGGGTGCTTTAAAAGGGGGTTCACCCCCAAGGCTTCGACACACATCGCTCTCAACGCTCCAAACACATTCGTTCAAGCACTACGCTCCGACAAGCTTCGACTTCGAGATTCCAGCGCTGCCGCCGACCCTCTGCTCTGAACTTCGAGCGTCGGTAACGAAAAGTGTTGTAATTTAAATTCCAATTCTATTCTTGTACTCGATTTGTAAAATTCTCTTTGCGATTATAGAATTGCCCAAAATAAACGGTCAAGGACCATGGGCCTTGGAGTAGGAGCCGACTGCGACTCCGAACCAAGTAAAACCAACCTGTGTTCGTGATTGATTTATTTTCCGTTGCATAATTTCTTTATGTTTTCTCCGAAAAATTTAATATTGATATTCACCCCCCCCCCTCTATCGATTTCTCTGATCCAACAAGTTGATCCAAAACAATATAGGAGCATGATTGGTAGTTTGTTGTATCTCACTGCTAGTAGACCGGATATACTATTTGCGGTAGGCATGTGTGCAAGGTATCAATCTTGTGCCAAAGAGTCTCACTTAGTAGTAGTAAAAAGAATTTTAAGGTATATTAAGGGCACTCTTAATGTCGATCTTTGGTATCCTAGAACTCCAAATATTGATTTATTTGGGTACACCAACTCCGATTATGTGGGTTGCAAATTGGATAGAAAGAGTACTAGTGGTGGGTGTCAATTTCTTAGATCATCCCTAGTTAGTTGGAGTAGTAGAAAACAAGCATGTGTTGCCTTGTCAACAACCGAGGCCGAATATGTGGCAATGGGTAGTTGTGTAGCTCAACTACTTTGGATCATGCATACCTTAGAGGATTATGAGCTTCAATACTCCAATGTCAAAGTCTTATGTGATAATGTGAGCACTATTAATTTGACCAAAAATCCGGTGCATCACTCTAGGACAAAACACATTGAAGTGAAGCATCACTTCATTAGAGATCATGTGGCAAGGGGTGACATCGAATTACATTATATTGAATCAAAGTCCAACCTTGCTGACATATTTACCAAGCCTCTACTCGAAGCGGAAGTCACATCTCTAAGAAGAGGACTTGGTATGTGTTTTGTAGAAGTGTAAATTTGGCTTTGGAGTAATGCAATAATAAGGTAGTGCATGAGATGTTAGGATGATACAAATAACTCACTTATGCTTATGGCATATTGTTGGGGTGTTGGATGTATCACAATATTAAAAATCGACCAACTATGGGGAAAGCAAATGTTTAATTAATAGACATCTTGCCCATAGATCATAGTTGGACATTTTAATTTGAAAACATTTCTGTATTTTATTTTCTATGACATAAGTTTGTGAAACACATAATTTCAAAACTAGGATGAAAGTTTGGTACAAAGTTGAATGTTTTCAAAAAATTTGAGTTTTGGTCAAAAAGTCAAACATGTTTAGATTTTTCATGAAAATATATTTTTCTCTGTTTAAATATATCATAAGAAACATGTTTGCAAAGTTTCATGATTTTTCGAATTGTGTAGAATTTATAATGCATTTTTGAATTTCAACTCAGAAGCTGCAATGTTCAGACTGAAATGTATCAGTCGGCCTCCTGGGGGCAATCGACTGAACTTTCTGTAAATTGGCAATACAAAGGCACCAGTCGACTGATAAATGTCTCAGTCGACTGGTCCTTCTGGTTTCTGGTTTCTAGGATTTTCGAAATAAGAAAGGTATTCATATTTGTTGCCAATGGTTATTATTGCTTGAGGCAATCCTTTTGATGGTGTCAAAGGGGGAGAATTGGGAGATTTAAGTTAGTTTTGTAACTTAACTTGTGGAAAGTTGAAAATTATGTGGAGGGCATATGTTAAGGGGGAGGATGCATGTTTATGCTTCTTAATTTACTATGTTTTTAATTTTCAATTGTTATTATTGTACCTAACTTAAACATATTGTCACACATCAAAAAGGGGGTGATTGTTAGTGCAATCAACCCAAGTGTGATCGAGTGGATTATGGGTTTTGATGTGTGTGTCAATATGATTAAGTTAGGTTGTCATATTGGTTTGATATATGTGTTTGAGTCATGAAGGACTTGGTGAATCACACATGAAGTATGTATCCGAGGGACAAGAGACGAATGAAGAGGACTCCGAGGGAAAGCCGGGGAAGTAGACTTCAAGGGCATATACGAAGGATGGCATGGAGGCAAGCCGTCGGCTTGTGTGCGCATCCGAGGGACGAAAGCCAAGGGAAGAGAACTTCAAGGAGTGAGCCAAGGGAGTGGACATCAAGGCATACACGAAGGATGGGCTTCGGAGTGGGTTTGAGTGGAAATGTAAGCTGGGCAGTCGACTGCGGGAAGGGCCAGTCGACTGCTAGCGCAAAACTGAAACTCACAGAAAGATCAGTCGACTGGTCCAGGCACCAATAGCTTGATCTATTCGAAAATATAGCCGTTGGCTAGTCACTGGCTGGGCATTAGTCGACTACCCCTTGGGGCAGTAGACTGGTGTCGGGGGTTGAACTGTTTAAGGAACAACTCTCTCCTCTATTTAAGGAGAGACTTTGGAACAGAATAGGGTTGCGGTTCTTTATTGTAAGATACTATTCTAAGTGCTCAAAGCCTCCATTGCTTACTCTCTTCCTCCTACTCTAATTTCCATCTTGTAAAAGAGGAAGAGAGCATCTTGTGCAGGTTTCTCCACCTTAAAGGAGAAGATCATAGTGAAGCTTGCGTGCGTGGTGTGGATCCTTGGATTAGTCACCTCTCTGAGGTGAATACCAAGTAAATCAGGGAGTTAGCATTGTTTCTTTTATATTTTAATTTTGTTTTTGTGCTTTAGCTAACATTCTTGTAGACAAAATCAAAAAGAAGCTATTCACCCCCCCCCCTCTAGCTGAACACCAAGGTCCCAACACAAGAATGCCTCTTGAACGATCATGACAGATCTGTATGCCTAAAACAAAGGATGTTTAACCAAGATCTTTCATTTCAAATTTACTAGATAGAAATGACTTGTTTTCAAACAACAACCCCTTATTATTGCTTGCAAGTAATATATCATCCACGTACAGAACAATTATAATAAACTTGTTCCCACTGAACTTGATATATATGCACTGATTAATGAGCTTCATCTTAAATTCAAATGATGTAACCATTTGATCAAATTTCCTGTATGATTAAGGGGAGGCCAGTTTCAAACCATAAATAGACTTCTTTAATCTACATACTAGGTGCTTTGAGTCTAAGGACTCAAATTTCTCCATTTGCATCACATATATAGATTCCTCTATGTCTCCATTGAGGAATACAGTCTTTACGCCCATTTGGTGTAGCTCTAAATCATAATGAGCTACAAGTGCCGATTATCCTAAGGAGGTCATTCATTGACACAGGTGAGAAAGTTTTCTTGTAATCAATATTTTCCTTTTGAATGAATCCCTTAGCAACAAGACAAGCCTTATACTTTTCAGCATTATGCCTTGAATCACATTTGGTTTTAAATATCCATTTACAACCAACGGGTTTCGAACCTTCAGGCAATTCGACAAGTTTTCAAACATCATTGTCTGCCATAGACTTCAACTCTTCTTGCATGGCGTTAATCCACCTTTCAGTATTAGAGCATTGTTTGACTTCTTAGAATGATGTAGGATCATTTTCTAATCCTATGTCAAAATCATGTTCTTAGAAATAAACATAATCACGAGAATTTATGGTTCTCCGTTCTCTTATGGATCACCTTAAAGACACTTGTGTTTGAGGTGGTTGAGCTACTTGCTCATCAGTATGAGGTAATAACTCAATTTCAATGGTAGACTCCTCTAATTAAATTAGAGATGACATGAGAATATCTTGGTTCACTACGCTCATTAGATTTTCAATACCCATAATGTGCAGTATGGTATATTGGTGCTGGGAGCATCAGATAATCAAACTTGGTTTTGATGTTGACAAAGGTTCAAAGTTAAGGTCTCTAACATGTTATCTTGAGTGTGCAGGAAAATCCTAATTTAACTAGGCATGAAGTCTTGATCTGCAAGGTTGAGCATGAAGTCCTGGTGAGTGAAGCTAGGCATGAAGACTTGGTTCGGAAGACTGGGCACGAAGACCTAATTGGGGGTTAGGCACCGATGTCCTGATCCAAAAGATCGGGTAGGAGTCTTAGCCGAGCGAGGACAGTGGACAGAAGTAGGGTCGGATCGAGGTATGGATGTTGCGAGAACTGGAGTCATCGGAGGCCGAGCAAAAGTCCAATTGGAGGTGCCAGTTGGCAACAGGTAACTTCTCCATAATGGAGTAGGTGAGGACGTGCTCCTCAGAAGAGGGACCAATAGGCGTCGATCTGACATAGGATTTCAATTGAAACTTGAAAGTCAAGATCAGACAACATTGACTGTCTTGCATGCATTTTCCTTTGCATATTATTGTTGGATTAACCCTGTGATGCAGCTAAGCGAACTGGAGACCTGCGGCACTCAGGCGCCCAAGAGGGACTCGGGCGCCCGAGAACATAGGCGCTCGAGAGGGACTCGGGTGCCCATGTACCCGTGACTCAGCTAAGGCTTAGTTGAGTTGGCGTACGCTAAGTGGAGCTTCCACGTCAACAACGCAGGCGCCTAAGTAGGGATAGAACTTGGACCAAGCAACGGTGAAGCCTTGGCAGATCGCAGCAACACAAGAGCTCGTATAGGCACATGGGCGCCCGTATGACCCTATATAAGGGGTTTTCCACCAGAGACTCAGATCAACTTTCTACATTACTTGTGCTCTTGTGTGCTGCGCCGCAATGATTCAACAATGCCAAAATGCCACTCCGATAAAAACACATTGAAGTTCTTCTTACGCTCTATTGTTGGTATACTTTGTATTTACTCTTACTTGCATTGTACTTGAAATTTATACTACATCTTTACGAATTATAGAATTTTCCAAAGTAAATGGTCAAGTACTGTAGGCCTTGGAGTAGGAGCTGTCATAGACTCCGAACCAAGTTAAAAATAAACGTGTTAGTGCTTTGTTTTTTCCGCTACGTACTCGCTTACTTTTACGAATCCAAAGAATTTTTCGACGTGATATTCACCCCCTCTATTGCTCTCTATGATCCTATATGGTAACCATACCACTACTGATTACACTAGTAGTGACCTCAGGAGAATCGCCAATTCTTTCCTCAAAAGATTCATCCTTGATTTTATCACTCTCACTATCCTCAAGGAATTTGACGTTTTCTATTTCGAAGAAGGATCTATTAGAGTGATCATAAAATTTATACCCCTTGATTTCTCATATTAACCTACAAAATTACAGCTAACTATTCTTGAATCCAATTTCCTTTCATTAGGCTTGTAAGGCCTAGCCTCAACTGGACAACCGCAGACGTGTAAATGTCTAATGCTAGGCTTCCTACCCATCCACATCTCGAATAAAGTTTTAGTTACTGCTTTACTAGGTACTCTATTAAGTAGGTAAATTGCAGTCTTGAGTGTCTTACCCCATAAAGATTCCGGTAGTGAAGTGAAGGCCATCATACATCTCACTATGTCTTTTAGGGTTTGATTGTGACAGTCAGGTATATTATTCTGATTAGGTATACTGGGCATGGTATACTAAGGCAGAATCTCACACTCTGCAAAGTAGTTCACTACAGATCCTGGACGTTGTTCACCTGATCTGTTATATCAATCGTAATATTCTCCTCCACAGTCCGATCAGACAATTTTAATTTTCTTATCTAGTTGAAGTTCAACTTCAACTTTAAAAATTTTGAACATGTCCAAAGACTATGACTTCTTATGAATAAGGTACAGATAGCCAAATCTGGAATAGTTATCTATGAAGCTAATAAAATATGTGTGTCTAGTCTAAGATATCTTAGAAAATGGTCCACAAATGTATGTATGGATTAGCTCTAAAACATCAATACAACGGCTAGCCCCTTGTTTATTTTGTTAGTAGTCTTCTCCTTAACACACTCTGTGCAGATATTAGAGTCTGACATGTCAAAGGAATTGAGAATTCTGTTAGGACCGGTAAACGATCTAGAGGTGGGGATTAGCTCCAATCTTTGCTCGATAAACATTTATTACGGTGGAAGACTTGAGCAATGTTTACACCTCCAATTTTACTTGGTATCCACCTCCTTGAGGTGACTAATCTAAGGTTCCACCCTCTTCACACTCTCATACACTATGAAAGTCTCCTTCATGGAGGCGGAGAAACCTCGTACAAAATTACAAGAAGATACAACAAGAAACTCAAGCAAATACAAAATAAAGCTTTCAAGATTTATAACAATGAGCTCTCTTTTCTTGTCTTGCTTTCTTCTTCTTGCTTGCTTAGAAAATGCCTCTTGAAGTGCACCAACACTAGCTTAAGAACTGGCAAAGAAGGAGGAAAAGAGTTGCGAAGAGATGCGCTTCAACCTGCATGAAAACTCTATATACTCACGTGATCTAGGGTTACCTAATCGATTATCCAATCGATTACCACGTCAGACTAGTCGTTCAATGACTATTTTTGAAACTTAATTGATTAGCCAATTGATTAAGAAGATTTTAATCGATCGCTGAATCGATTCAGCACTTTTTTGTGCTCTCGCGCAATACAACGGTAATCGATTGACCAATCAATTATGATCCTCCTTAATCGATTACCCAATAGATTATGAGGATGCCGAATCGATTACTCAATCGATTCATCATGCTTTTGTTCTCTTGATAATCTTACGCCAATCAATCACCCAATCGATTATCAGGCTCCTTAATTGAATACCCAGTCGATTAAGGACCTTTCTGTCCTCGCGTGACAACAATCCAATCGATCACCAAATCGATTGCCCAACCCTAACATGCTTAGCTCTCAAGTCTAGGGTTCCCTTACCTAACCCTGGTCAACCATGCCTTAATAGAACTTTCTTATTAAGTGTCCAATCAAAACTTTGGCTGACTTGGACTTTCCCTTGCCTAGTTCCCAACTAGGACTTCTCTCGTGCCAACATGCGATCTCTACGATCCACCTGGACTTCACATAGTCCCACTAGGACTTTTCCCGTGCCAGTGTGTGATCTCCCCAATCCACCTGAACTTCACCTAGTCTCACTAGAACTTTTCCTGTGTCAGCGTGCGATCTCCCCAATCCACCTGTACTTCACCTAGTCCTACTAGGTGTGCCTAGTGCCACTAGGATTTTTTCCGTGCCAGTGTGCGATCACTCCGATCCACCTGGACTTCACTAGTCAAGTCTCCAATCAACCTTGACTCACTTGACTCACACAATGTTCAAATATCATTGTCAAACATCGAAATCAAGCTCACCCGAGTCAAGTCAAAATAGGTCAACCCTGACCTAACAATGACTGCACCAATAAATTCCATATGACATTAACCTTTCTAGGTGTTGTTTGGATATATATTCTAAACGCCTATGCCTCAACATGGAAGAATTCTCGTCGGTTATTTTACGTTTCATACTTATACTATGCATTATTACGTTGTCAATCGTAGGAGTAAAGGTGTTCAATTTATAAAACTTATCAACCAAGGAGTCATTGCCAATCAAAATTAAATTAAAGAAAATACTAAATATTTCATTTACAAATGAACAAGAATAACCTGATTGGTTTAAATAAGAAATTAAAATTAAGTTCCGTCAAAAAGACGGTATAATGAATGTATTCTCTAAATCCAAATAGATATCAGTTTCTAAATAAAGCTTAAAAATACCAATAGATTCGACTGTGACCTTCTTCCCATTTCTCGTATAGATGTATCTTTCATCATCAAGCAGAACTCAGCTCCTGAGACAACCATGCATAGTGACACTTTTGTGAGTAATAGTTGCCCTCACGGGCATAGCTGAGAGGTTGGTAGATTGCCACTAAAGGTTTTGGGTTTGAGCCACGGGGTTGGTGGGTAGTAAATCCCTGCACCTTGTGTAAAAAGTCTCACCCCCCCCTTAACTTCTTGCCTTCACAGTCACCATGATTTACCTCCTATGTGTTGGTCCTGGGGCGGGTTGACGCGCTGGGGGCGAGCGTTTCGCCTTTTCCCACTTTTGTGAGTAGTAGTACCAATATCTGTTGGTGCAGGAAGCACCTAAGTCAAACCTGTATTTTGATAATGGCAAAGGGTTCAGAAGTTAAGGTGTTATTGTGATCTAACAAGCCTACTAAGTGTGCAGGAAAAGTCCTAGGTACACTAGGCAAGAAGTCCTGGCAAAGGGCTAGGCAAGAAGTCCTGGCAAAGGGCTAGGCAAGAAGACCTAACCGGAAGTTGGGCAAAGACGTCCTGGTAGAGGACTGGGCAAGAAGTCCTGGTCGCGGACTCGGCACCGAAGACCTGACCGGATGTTGGGCAAGATGACCTGACCGGAAGTTGGGCACGAAGACCTGGTGAGTAAAGCTGGGCTAAAGTCTGTTGGTGCAGGAAGCACCAGATCGAACCTTGTTTTGATATTGGCAAAGGATTCAAAGTTAAGGGTTGTTTGGTATCTAACAATGCTACTTGAGAGTGCAGGAAACCAAGTCCTAGCGAAAGGATGCTAGGCACCTGACGATGGGCTGTCAAGAAACCAAGTCCTGGCGAAGGGTTGCTGGGCGAAAACCAAGTCCTGGCGAAGGGCTGCTAGGCGAAAACCAAGTCCTGGCGAAGGGCTGCTAGGCGAAAACCAAGTCCTGGCGAAGGGCTGCTAGGCGAAAACCAAGACCTGGCGAAGGACTGCCGGGCAAAAGTCCAACTGGAGGATCCGGTTGGCATCAGGTAAACTCTCCCTAGAGGAGTAGGTGAGGACGCGTTCCCCTAGAGGGAACATTAGGCGTCGGTTCGACCTAGGGCTCCATTTTGGAGACCCAAAGTCAGAACCAAGACAGCCAAGGCTGTGTAAAATTAACTTATTAATTGCTGTTTTGGACTAACCCTGGATGCAGGACCGAAGGACTGTGTTTCTGCAGCTCAGAGAGCCTCAAAGGAGTGAGGCAGTAGCTGAGCAGGGCGCCCCGGATGTTTCGGGCGCCCCAGAGTCAACCCAAAGTCAGCAGAGCAAGTAAACGCCCCGACAGCAGCACATTTGGGGGCGCCCCGGATGTTTCGGGCGCCCCGCGCGCATCGGGCGCCCCGCGTGTCGCGGGCGCCCCCAGTGCCACGCCGACTATCAGCTGCCCTCGCGAAGCCAAAGGATGAGGCTTTGACCGGTCAACCCGGGCGCCCCGCGTGCTCAGGGCGCCCCGGTCAAAGCTGATCCCGAAGATGAAGAGATCAGCCTTGACCGAAGCGATCATCGGATAAGGGCCCTCGACCTCCTTCTTGAAGAATCAATAACTGCGACTTTCATACGCTCTTCTGCTTCCACGAGACGCTCCAGAAATCTTCCAACTCGAGCTCTGACGACGTCCTGCTGCATCAATACTCCGATCTACACCGGACGTCGGTAACGAAATATTCATTTAAGTTTACGAAGCTAATTCTGTAATACTTGTGATTGTAAACTTTCTCGAACGTATAGAATTGCCCGCAGAAAACGGTCAACGACCGTGGGCCTTGGAGTAGGAGTCGACACAGGCTCCGAACCAAGTAAAACGACCGTGTTAGCATTGTTGTTGTGTCTTATTTCCGCTGCGCACTAACTCTTTTTAAATCCGAACGAGTTGCGACATTCACCCCCCCTCTCTCGCAACTCTCGATCCAACAAGTGGTATCAGAGCGGGGAATTCAAACTTGGTGCAACCACCAGTTTGAAAGTTTTTTTCGGATTTACGAATTTTTTTTAATTTTATTTCTTTACTTTTTGTTAATCAACGCAACTCAATCTCGTTTGCCTTTTATTTTATATAAATAATATCTGTAGGTGGATTTAAAATTTTGAATTTTCATCTTTTCACCATAAGTCTGAATTAATAAAACGAACCATTCTTAAAAATTTGTCATAAATTTTTTTATTATTATTTTAATATTATTTCTCGAAATTCGTGCCACTTTAATTCGAGCAATCTTTTAACTCTTATTTTTCACCATTAATCAGAATATTCATTTCCCAAAAATTTTGTCTCAAATTTTTTTTATTATTTTATTATTATTCTGCCTCGAAATTCATGCAATTTTTTTTGGGCAAATTTTTTTTCTTCTTCTCCCGCACTACTAATCCAAGACCAAGTCTTGGTACATTCTGTTAGTTCTTTTGTGTGCAAGAGGTTATTTTATGGCCAACCAAGAGTGGAACAGTGCCCGTCCACCGCTATTCTCCGGCGAGAACTTCAGCTTTTGGAGAAGACAAATGGAGTCCCTTCTGAAGACCCATATGGACATATGGATGATCATTCAAACAGGGTTCCACCTCCATACAGAAGATGAACTATCAATTGCATGGGACAAACTGGATGAACCAACCCTCAACCAAATTGAGACTGATGCAAGAGCAACTGCAATTCTTCAATGCGGTCTAACCAACGAACAACTCAAGCTAGTCGGTTCATTTGGATGTGCTAGAGAAATTTGGGAGAAATTGATCAATCTTCATCAAGAAATCTCAGATGAAGAAGAAGATCAGGTAAGTTATCTCGCACTCTCGGTCCAAGCACAGATAGCCGAGTCAGAGTCTGAACCTGAACCCAGAGTCGAAATCGAACCAGCAGAATCAGACAACGAACTGACTGAGATGGTAACCAATTTCAAATTCTTTTCTAAATTAGAATTAAATAATCAAGCTGATACTGCAATGGTCGAGGAAGGTATAACTTTTGCAGGGAAAACTCCAAGAGAACCACCAAAGAAGGAGCTTCAACCGGTACCCAAGTCCGACTCAGACATGGAATCAGAAGATGAATTTAGATTCGAGACAGCAACAATTAAGGGGGAGATTCCTAATAAGGAATCAAAAGGTAAAATTACAAATTTGAATTTTAAAAATCATATAATTTGTTACATATGCAGGGAGAGAGGGCACTACCAAACTAAGTGTCCTACCCGTAAGATTCAAACGATACCACCGACGGCAACAAAGAAACGAGCTCCAAAAGCACGAAAGAACAAGAGTCGCATTCAATGCTTCAAGTGTCAGGAGTTTGGGCATTACAAAGAGGAATGCACAGATAAACGTTACAAAGATCCAGGGAAACCAACCAAAATGGTAACTGTAATTTACATCCAAATCAACTCTTTACCTTGAATACTGATAGTTTAATTAATCTCCCTTGGTCAAATTCAGATATGGATGCATGCTTAGATAACTTGATGAAATCATGTATATTAGCAAAGTCAAAATTCAAAATGTTAAGACAAGAAAATGAGACTTTGAAAATTAAAATTGATATACAAGAAAAACTGATTAATGATTTTGCAAACGTAGAAAATCCAGAAATTTCTCCTCACTATGACATTATCTGAAGTTTTGTCTTGGCTATTCATAGGACTAGATACCTTAAGGACTTAACCAATTAGTTGAAATTTGACAACATAGTATTGGGAGGAGGTGAGATGATAGTACGTTGGGGAAACCAACTCTAATAAGATCAAGTCTACTTGGTCTCTTTAGACTGGTGAAACCAGCCGAAGCTACCGATCCAAGACCCAAGCTAGTTAGACCAAAAATGACCTAATTTAATTTGAAAATGAAATTTCATTAAAAGGCTTTGTCAAGGAAAGGGTGGATGATCCCATAAGGCTACGGCCAAAGAAGTCCTAGTGCCTCGCCAAGACCTGGAAGTCAATTTCTGAAATTCAAATTCAAATTATCTTATGTCAAATTCGAATCTAACACAAATTTCAAATAATTATAGATTCAAACCTGTTTTCAAAAATTCTTTTTCAAAATCACTCTTTTTCAAATTCAAATCTGTCTTCGAAGTCAATTATACTTGTTCAAAAATAAACATTTTTTTATTCTTTTTCAAAGTTAAACATTTTTTCAAAATTATTTTTACCTTCAAACCTGTCTCACAAGAACTTTTAAGGCTAACTGTTTGAAAACCCTAGATTGGGTGAGACAGGAAAATTAAGTTCAAATTAAAATTTCTTTTATGTTGTGTTTTCATTCAGAGAATAATTTCAACATAGTCAAACCATGATTAACATGGTCAAACCTAGTTAATGCTAAAGACCCTTCAAGCACTTAGATAAAGTTAAAACAAGTCGAATACAAGGGGAGTTCTTTTTAGATTTATTCTCAAAACCTGATGCTCTAAAATTTAGTATCATTTCAGAATAAGGCCTTCAAAAATTACTCAAAATTCTTGGTATATTACTATCTCTTTGAAAAATTATTTCAAAATATTTCTTTTCAAAAACTGTGGTATTATTATTACTTCAAATTAAGGTGTCAAAAATTTATCTCCTTGAAAGTTTCATACTCAGAAGATTATTCAAAATTATTCTTTTGTTTTTAATAAACCCTAAAGACACAGAGGAAGGTCCACTTCATGATCTACTAGGACTCCTAGGATGTGCCAAATTTAGGGGGAGTTTGATTCAAAAGAAGAATTTCTAAAAAAAAATTTGGTAATTATTTGTTTTGAAGTTATTAGATAATTCTTATAATTTAAATCAAACCTTAAAACTCAGAGGAAGATCGCTTGTAGTCAACAAGCTTCCTAGGACTGGGTCAAGTTTAGGGGGAGATGAAATTAAAAGAATTATTGAACATTTTCAAAATTATATGTTTTCATGCACTGCAAGTTCAAAATCCTTTTGAAAACTTAAATAATTTTTCTGTCAAAATACTATTATTTTACAAAATTCTTGTGGCTTATGAAATTAATTTTATAATATTTACTTGGGTTGGAGAAAATTTTCCAGGACACTTAAGAAAATGTCCTTGTAGTCAACAAGGTTTCCTAGGATTGTGTCAGACTGGAAAAGAAACCTAGTCAAGTAAAATATTTTGTGTTCAAAATGCATAATTCTTTTCAAAAATTACTTATATCTTTCAAAGTCTAAATACTTTTTTAAAAAAGTACTTATGTGTTTCAAATCTTAACTTATTTCAAAAGTACTTAGATTTTTCAAAAATGCATAATATTTATTTCAAAAGTACTTTTGAAGATTCAAAAGCACTTATATCCTCAAAAATACATAATATCTGTCAAAAAGTACTGCAATAATGTTTTCAAAAGTATAAATATTTTTCAAGGCAATATTGTTCTAAGTGCGTGAATTTTCTAAAAGATTGGCCTACAAATATAAAGTATCTTTTCAATACTTTTCCAAATAGAGTTTTGTTGGTGCAATTTAAAACTTTTTGCTATACTTTCAAGAATTATACTAAGTATTTTCATGCTTTCAAAACTCATAGGCTCTGATACACAAACGCTCTCCTTAAAACTTCTCTCAAAATATTTTTATATTAGACTTAAAAATGGTCTAAAACATAAGGAGAAGAGTTTTACATTAAGGGGGAGAGAAAGGGAATTTTATTTTTAAGCTATTTCAAAATTTTAAGCATTTCTAAGTGGTTCAAAGTTATTTTTAGTGCATGTTTTTTTAAATAAAATTTTCCTTAGTAATCAAAATTTGTCTGAGAAAAAGGGTTTTTAACAAAGTTTAAGCTTGCTTTTCAAAAGTGCCTATGGATACAAATACTTTTGCTCTTTTTAAAAATACTTAGTCAAAAACTTATTTTTGGTAGAACTCAAAACTCCCCATTAGAAACCTTGCTAACCCATGTATGCTTTTGATATATGTCAAAGGGGGAGGAAAGGTCAAAGTTAAGTATTTTAAGTAGTTTATAACACAAGTATTCAGGGTTTTAGGGGGAGTATGAAAAATAAAGAATTTTTTTTAACTCTACAGTTATGCTTCAGTTATGCTTCACTGTTTACCTTATGCTCTTAACTGTTGTAATTTTTTCCTTAACTTTGAATTGTGTTGCCATAATCAAAAAGGGGGAGATTGTTGGTGCAGGAAGCACCAGATCGAACCTTGTTTTGATATTGGCAAAGGATTCAAAGTTAAGGGTTGTTTGGTATCTAACAATGCTACTTGAGAGTGCAGGAAACCAAGTCCTAGCGAAGGGATGCTAGGCACCTGACGATGGGCTGTCAAGAAACCAAGTCCTGGCGAAGGGTTGCTGGGCGAAAACCAAGTCCTGGCGAAGGGCTGCTAGGCGAAAACCAAGTCCTGGCGAAGGGCTGCTAGGCGAAAACCAAGTCCTGGCGAAGGGCTGCTAGGCGAAAACCAAGACCTGGCGAAGGACTGCCGGGCAAAAGTCCAACTGGAGGATCCGGTTGGCATCAGGTAAACTCTTCCTAGAGGAGTAGGTGAGGACGCGTTCCCCTAGAGGGAACATTAGGCGTCGGTTCGACCTAGGGCTCCATTTTGGAGACCCAAAGTCAGAACCAAGACAGCCAAGGCTGTGTAAAATTAACTTATTAATTGCTGTTTTGGACTAACCCTGGATGCAGGACCGAAGGACTGTGTTTCTGCAGCTCAGAGAGCCTCAAAGGAGTGAGGCAGTAGCTGAGTAGGGCGCCCCGGATGTTTCGGGCGCCCCAGAGTCAACCCAAAGTCAGCAGAGCAAGTAAACGCCCCAACAGCAGCACATTTGGGGGCGCCCCGGATGTTTCGGGCGCCCCGCGTGTCGCGGGCGCCCCCAGTGCCACGCCGACTATCAGCTGCCCTCGCGAAGCCAAAGGATGAGGCTTTGACCGGTCAACCCGGGCGCCCCGCGCGCTCGGGGCGCCCCGGTCAAAGCTGATCCCGAAGATGAAGAGATCAGCCTTGACCGAAGCGATCACCGGATCGGAAGCCACGTGGGGGGCGCCCCCGTCGACCAGGGCGCCCCCAGGCCCTATATAAAGGGCCCTCGACCTCCTTCTTGAAGAATCAATAACTGCGACTTTCATACGCTCTTCTGCTTCCACGAGACGCTCCAGAAATCTTCCAACTCGAGCTCTGACGACGTCCTGCTGCATCAATACTCCGATCTACACCGGACGTCGGTAACGAAATATTCATTTAAGTTTACGAAGCTAATTCTGTAATACTTGTGATTGTAATCTTTCTCGAACGTATAGAATTGCCCGCAGAAAACGGTCAACGACCGTGGGCCTTGGAGTAGGAGTCGACACAGGCTCCGAACCAAGTAAAACGACCGTGTTAGCATTGTTGTTGTGTCTTATTTCCGCTGCGCACTAACTCTTTTTAAATCCGAACGAATTGCGACATTCACCCCCCCCCCCCTCTCTCGCAACTCTCGATCCAATAAAGTCCAACCAGAGGAGCCGGTTGGCAAAAGATAAACTCTCCTGAGAGGAGTAGGTGAGGACGCCTTCCCCGTCGAGGGAACAGTAGGCATCGGTTTGACCTAGGGTTCCATTTGGGAGACCCAAAGTCAGAACCAAGACAGCTTAGGTTGTAAATAATGGCTAACATGTTTGTTTCTTTTTGTTTTGGAACTAACCTTGGTTGCAGGGATCGAAGGATTGGTTTTCTGCAGCTGAGGCGCCTCAATGGAGTGAGGCGCCTCACTGGGGCTAGCGCCCGGATGGATACGGCCTGCAGATAAGAGATCGCGCAGGAAAGGCCACGTGTAGGCGCCCCCATGGGTGCTATAAAAGGGGGTTCACCCCCAAGGCTTCACACATCATTGCTCTCAACGCTCCAAGCACTGTCGTTCAAGCGCTACGCTCCGACAAACTCCGACTTCGAGATTCCAGCGCCGACGACGACCCTCTGCTTCGAAATTCGATCAACCTCGGGCGTCGGTAACGAAAAGTGTTGCTAGTTTAATTTTCAGCTCTATTTTTTTACTCAATTTGTAAAATTCTTTTTACGACTATAGAATTGCCCAATGTAAACGGTCAAGGACTGTGGGCCTTGGAGTAGGAGCCGACCGCGACTTCGAACCAAGTAAAACCAACTTATGTTCGCGTTTGTTCTGTTATTTTCCGTTGTGTATATCCTCTAGCTTTCCGAAAAATTTGATATCGATATTCACACCCCCCCCTATCGATTTCTCCGATCCAACAAGTGGTATCAGAGCGAGTGGCTCAAATTTGGTGCAACCACCAATTTGAGAGTTTTTTTTAGATTTACGAAGTTATTTTAATTTTTTTTAATTTTTCTCGTTAATCGAGGTTGGTGCAACACCACTCGATCGTTTTTTCGTTGTTTATAATTTCGACCGCACTACTAATCCAAGACTAAGTCTTGGAACATGTTTTCTTTGTTTTTCTTTTTCAGAAAATATTAATGGCCATGCAAGAGAGATTCAGCATTGCCAGACCAACATTTTTCAGTGGAGAAGATTTCTCCTACTAGAAAAGCAGGATGGAAGTCCACCTGAAAACTCAGGTGGACATGTGGATAATTATCCAATCTGGCCTGGAGATTCCCAAGAACGCAGAAGGAGTGGCACAACACTACTCTGAATGAGACACCTCATTGAAAAAGAAGATCGAGGCTGATGCAAAGGCAACCCAGACGTTGCAATGCGGATTGACCAAGGAAGAGCTTAACCGGGTAGGGCCTTTCAACAACGCCAAAGAACTTTGGAACAAGCTGATTGAGTTGCACAAAGGTACCTTCGACACCAGAATCAGCAAACGAGATTTGTTGCTTCATAGACTCTACACGATCAAGATGAATGAAGGCGAGTCAGCATCACAGCTCCACGCCAGAATTCAGGAGCTAATGAATGGGCTGCACACGATAGGTCACAAGGTAGAGAACCGTGACCTAATCAGGTATACTCTAAACGCATTCCCAAGGAACACACTATGGGCATCTATGGTAGATGCTTACAAGGTGTCTAGGGATCTTTTCAAAATTAAACTAGATGAACTTTTTGTTGGTGCAGGAAGCACTATATCGAACCTGGTTTTGATATTGGCAAAGGATTCAAAGTTAAGTTTATTTGTGATCTAATAAAGTTACTCAAGTGTGCAGAGACAAAGTCCTAGCGAAGGACTGCTAGGCACCTGGCGAAGGAATGCCAGGAAATAAAGCCCTAGCGAAGGACTGCTAAGCACCTGGCGAAGGACTGCCAGGATACAAAGCCCTAGCGAAGGACTGCTAGGCAACTAGCGAAGGGCTGCTAGTCACCAAGTCCTAGCGAAGGACTGCTAGGCAACTAGCGAAGGGCTGCTAGTCACCAAGTCCTAGCGAAGGACTGCTAGGCAACTAGCGAAGGGCTGCTAGTCACCAAGACCTAGCGAAGGACTGCTAGGCACCGGGCGAAGGACAGCTCGGTATCCATGACCTGGCGAAGGACCGCAAGGCAAAAGTCCAACCAGAGGAACGGTTGGCATCAGGTACATTCTCCCAAGAGGAGTAGGTGAGGACGCGTTCCCCGTTGAGAGAACAGTAGGCGTCGGTTCGACCTAGGGTTCCATTTTGGAGACCCAAAGTCAGAACCAAGACAGCTAAGGCTGTATAAACTAATATTTTATTATTTTATTATGTTTTGGACTAACCCTGGATGCAGAATCGAAGGAACGAGTCTCTGCAGCTCAGAGAGCCTCAAAGGAACGAGGCAACAGCTGACCAGGGTGCCCGGAGTGTCCCGGTGTTGGGACCGGGTGCATGTTGACAAGGATACGGGTTCGTAAAATTTTAAATTTTTACGTGCAGCGGAAGAATTAGCATAAAATAATTTCTCAAATTATTTTTACCACGTATCTAGCATGCAACCTTATGATGTGTGGACATGATCATAAATTAAAACTTTGCGGAAAAGTAAACTAATTTACTTAGTACCTCGCGTAACTCGAAGTAAGGGACGAGATCCAACCGTAGCGTCCCTTGGAAGCTCCGCCTCTATTCGCGTCCACGCCGAGTTCTCTTCGGGATGACTTCGCAAAGTCACGAGTTTTGTGCCGACAAGAACTACTAGATTCTCTAAAGGCACAACTAGAAGATCAAGAGAGAAAATAGGAAACTAACCAACAAGTTAACGAAATCAAAATTCCGAGAAGGAAGGAGATGTGATCCGCTTCTTCTTCTTCTTGGTTGGCTTCTCCTTCGTATTGATAGCTCACGGCAACCTCTTGGATTGAATGGAGCGCCGGCCCTAGCTCTCAAGGAAGGGCACCGGCCCTAGGATGCCCAAGGGGGCGCCGGCCCTAGGTGGGAAGGAGAAAGGAAGGGAAGAGAATAAGAGAGAGGGAGAGAGTTAATCTCTTGAAGGCTCTATATTGATTGGAATTCAAGGCTTGTCTTTGGTTCCTTTATATAGTGGCTTCTCCCTTACCAAGTCTCTCTTTTAATGGAATTAACGGAATTAGTTATCATAAGAAATTTATCTTATAAAGTTTCTTATGACTTATTCCGTTAAGCCTAGTTTTATTATAACTAACTTTATAATAAAACAAATTCTCCTCTCCTTTAATTATGGAATAAATTATATATAAGAAATTTATAAATTTTCTTATTATGGAAAAATCAATTCATAATTGATTTTATAAAATTAAAATAAACCAATTCATGGATTATTTTAACTTCCATAAAAGGAATAAATTTCTATAAATTTATTTATATAAATTTCTTTATACAAATTTATTTATCCATAATTTATAAAACAAATAGCGCTAGATTTATTTTATTAATTAAACCAATTAAATTGGTTTATCCCCTTATCAATGGCCGGCCACTACAAAGGGGTTTGGCACCCTCTTTGGCCGGCCAAACCGAGCCGAACCGATCGCGAATTAAACTCATTTAATTCGCCCAATAAGTCTTCAAAAGACTTAGCCATTTTTAGCTTCCAATGCGCCTCTGATAAATTCATATTCAACTTATTTCTCTTGATTGGAAAATCCAATTTTCAACTCGTTTTAAATCCCTCGGATTACTCGTAGTGCGTGTGACTAAATAGGCTTTCGATTTATGTTGGCCGTCTATAATCAACTAATTATAGAACGATCATGAGTGACACCTAGTAGTACATCATGACCCCCAATTAATCGAAAGATCAACGGTTGACCTCAGAAAGAATTCTGAAACCCTTCAGCAGCTCTAATGAATCGTGCCTCATTCCCTTCACCATCTTATACCCACTTGGTTCAGGACACGGTCTATTTGTGTCAGTCCCCACTAGGCTGACTACGTCACATCTAGCCCAAGTAATGTCTTTCTCGTCCTTTGGATTTC
Source organism: Boesenbergia rotunda (assembly GCA_024364735.1). Taxonomy (NCBI): domain Eukaryota; kingdom Viridiplantae; phylum Streptophyta; class Magnoliopsida; order Zingiberales; family Zingiberaceae; genus Boesenbergia; species Boesenbergia rotunda. Next base: position 284,688 of record JAGFNQ010001121.1, read on the forward strand.
TAATTACTCTCATGTATTTTAGAGACTCGCACTCTAAACATGATATGCTCTGGCCAGAGGCTTTGAGTAACAATCCGACGATAGGCCTGGGTATACATCTCCTCGCAAGGAGTGGTGAATCCTTTGTAGGCTGTTCAAACATCTTCGGGCACTTCGGCTTATACCCAATCATCCTGGGTCCACACCTCCTTGGAGATGCTTGCTTAAGATGTTAAAGTATAAGTCTCCATGACCAAGATGACTTGAACACCGCAAGTCAAAGGAACATCGCACTTAAGCCGCAGTAAGAACTTTATTGACATATCTATATAGATAACCATATGAAGTCTTACAGCTAGTCACTCCAATGAACTAGTTCCCTTAACTAGCATCCATGTTTATCTCCGGACATCCCAATGTCGCCAGCCAGTGAGAATCAGATGGTTAGAGAATAACCCATGCTAGTCTCAACAGAATTGATAGTGTCCGTATTTATCAATTCATCGACTAGGGATATTTTCAATACTTCACATTTGCACATTTAGAGATAATCACTAGTTGTGATCCCATCACAAATTCCCTTATGCTGTGAGTTGTATTGCGGACATTCAGTAGATGAGTTTAAGATCCCAATCAAATACACAAACATGTATACTCAAATAGTGAATTATCATTTATTAAAATAAATGTTTACAATCATAAGGCGATTGCCTTAGGACACTTCTCTCATATCACTAACACCCGGGCGCCCCCAAGGTAAACACAAAACACAAGAAAGCAAAGCAAGCTTCGACAGCTCAACTCCCGGGCGCCCCCGTGCTCCCGGGCGCCCCCGTGCTCCCGGGCGCCCCCGCTGTTCCCGGGCGCCCCCAGCGCTCCGGGCGCCCCCAATAGCAAGTCATCGAAGCTCAAGCCAGCGAAGCCAAGGGATAAGGTTTGACCCGGTCAACCCGGGCGCCCCCAGCGTCCCGGGCGCCCCGGTCAAGATCTGATCCAGAGTTTGAAGGGATCAGAAGCTGACCGAGACTGAGGCGGATCGAGTGACACGTGGGGGGGCACCCCTGACGTTCCGGGCGCCCCCATGCCCTATATTAAGGGCCCTCGACCCCATGACTCAAGCAACACTTTCAATCAACGCTTCTACGCTCTTCTGCTCTCGCGCCTCGCTCCGGAAACCTCCCAACTCGAGCCGACGACGTCCCGCTGCTCCGAAAAAGACAACCTACATCGGACGTCGGTAAAAGAAGAGTTTTCTTTTTATTTGTTAAGTTTACTGTGCTATATTTGTAACTCAAAACTGTAAACTGCTTTTTGCGCCTCATATAGAATTGCCCAAAGTAAACGATCAACGATCGTGGGCCTTGGAGTAGGAGTCGACCTAGGCTCCGAACCAAGTAAAAAATTACTGTGTTCGCGTGTTTTGTTTTTATCTTCCGCTGTGCAAATTCTCTATCTTAAATCCAAACGCTTTCCGATATTCACCCCCCTCTTTCGGTTCTCTCGATCCAACACTTTTCTCTGAATTAGAATTGCATGAACAGACTAACTCCACTATGGTCGAGAAAAGTATTGCGTTTATTGCAGGAAAATCTCAAGGAAGAGTCCCCAAGAAGAAACTCAACCAGCAACCGAGTCTGACTCAGACTCAGAAGACAATGAAGGGGATCAACCCAAGTTGGTTCGGCTAGCTCGGGACTACTACAAGGAGCTGAAGCATCAAACAAATAGAAAGCAAGCAAGCCGAAGAAAGGAAGATCCAGCTGAACCGTCAACATCTTCAAAGAACAAAACCAATGTCACCTGCTACGAGTGCAACAAGAAGGGACATTACAAATCAGAGTGCCCCATTCTGAAGGAGGCAAAGAAGAAGCGAAGGAAGAAGGCTCTCCAAGCCACATGGGATGAATCTTCTCGCCTTAACCGCTTCGGAGGACGTCGACACCAGATCGGAATCAGAGCTAGACGACGGAAGGCTCACAATCTCGGAGAACGGCCAAATAACGGTAAGAGGTTATTCTGAGTATGAACTATCCAAGTTAATTTTGTATTTATCTCGCAGCTTGGCGAAAGCCAAAATCCGGTTCGAGTCCCTCCGACAGGAAGTAAAACTCCTGAAAGAGGAATCCGACTCGAGATCCATGACCGAGAAGGTTCAAGAAGGAAACTCTACTCAAGTTGAAAAGCTTGAGAAAGAGAATTCCTCCTTGAAAACTCAAGTCAAGGAGCTCAGAGTGGCTTTAGAACGATTCACTTCGGGTTCCAAGGGTCTTGATATAATCCTTGGAAAACAGAAGTCCATTCTTAATCGGTCTGGATTAGGGTACCGAACCAAGTCTAGACAACGTTCTTATTATGCTATATTGAACCAACCTAGAACTCAAGTTCAAGCATGGGTCCCTAAGCATTGTTTGAACAACCAAGCTGGACCAAACCAGTATTGGATCCCCAAGGACAAGATTCACATCTTGCCTAACCATTATCGAGGCTATAGTCCTGGGGGAGCCAACATAAAAATAATATTCATAATTAAATAAGTTTTTTTTTATTTTGTAATTTTTTTTCTTTTATTGCATGTTTGCTTGTTTATTTCTCTTTGCAAATTATCATGTTTAGATCTAGGACTGGTTAGACTAAGGGCAAAATGACTTAGTTGAAATTTGAAAATCTAGTATTGGGTGGAGGTGAGATAATAGTACGTTAGGAAAGCCTTTCTAATAAGGTCAAGTATGTTGGTGCAGAAAGCACCATATCGAACCTTGTTTTGATATTGGCAAAGGATTCAAAGTTAAGTACTATTTGTGATCTAATGTTGTTCACTGAGTGTGCAGAAAAAGCCCTAGCGAAGGACTGCTAGGCACCTGGCGAAGGAATGCCAGGATACAAAACCCTAGCGAAGGACTGCTAGGCAACTAGCGAAGGGCTGCTAGTCACCAAGTCCTAGTGAAGGACTGCTAGGCAACTGGCAAAGGACTGCCAGGAAACAAAGTCCTAACGAAGGGCTGCTAGGCACCTGGCGAAGGAATGCCAGGACACAAAGCCCTAGCGAAGGAATGCTAGGCACTGGCGAAGGAATGCCAGAGTGAAAAGCCCTAGCGAAGGACTGCTAGGCGCCAGGCGAAGGACAGCTTGGGACTAAAGCCCTAGCGAAGGACTGCTAGGCACCGGGCGAAGGACAGCTCGGTATCCAAGACCTGGCAAAGGACCGCCAGGCAAAAGTCCAACCAGAGGAACGGCTGGCATCAGGTACACTCTCCCGAGAGGAGTAGGTGAGGACGCGTTCCCCGTCGAGGGAACAGTAGGCGTCGGTTCGACCTAGGGTTCCATTTTGGAAGCCCAAAGTCAGAACCAAGACAGCTAAGGCTGTATAAACTAACCACTTAATGTTTTGTTATGATTTAGACTAACCCTGGATGCAGGATCGAAGAAACGAGTGTCTGCAGCTCAGAGAGCCTCAAAGGAATGAGGCAACAGCTGACCAGTGCGCCCGGAGTGTCCCGGGCGCCCCCAAGGTGAACACAAAACACACAAGTAAAAAAGCACGCTTCGACAGTACATCCTGCGGGCGCCCCCGTGCTCCCGGGTGCCGCCGCTGCTCCCGGGCGCCCCCAGCGTCTCGGGCGCCCCCATGCGCAAGCCTCGAACCAGAAGCCAGCGAAGCGAAGGATAACACCTTGACCCGGTCAATACGGGCGCCCCGAGCGCTCCGGGCGCCCCGGTCAAACCTGATCCCGATTTTTGAAGGGATCAGACGTTGACCGAGACTGTGACGGATCGAGTGACACGTGGGGGGGCGCCCCCGACATCCTGGGCGCCCCCAGACCCTATATAAAGGGCCCTCGACCCCAAGCTTCGGACAACACTTTCAATTAACGCTTCTACGCTCTTCCGCTCTCGCGCCTCGCTTCGGAAACCTCCCAACTCGAGCCGACGACGTCCCGCTGCTCCAAACAAGTCAACATTCATCGGACGTCGGTAAAAAGAAGAGCTTTCTTTTTGTTAAGTTTACTATACTGTATTTGTGAATCAATATCTGTAAACTTTCATTGCGCCTCATATAGAATTGCCCAAAGTAAACGGTCAACGACCGTGGGCCTTGGAGTAGGAGTCGATCCAGGCTCCGAACCAAGTAAAATCGATAGTGTCTCTGTGTGATTTTGTTTTCTTAATTTCCGCTGCGTACTTGCTCTAAGTTTTCCGAAAAACGATTTCCGATATTCACCCCCCCCTCTATCGGTTCTCTCGATCCAACAAAGTATACTCTACTTGGTCTGTTTAGTCTGGTGGAACTAGCCGAAGCTACCGATCCAAGACCCAAGCAAGTTAGACCAAAATCTTTCAAGAAGTAACTTGAAGATGAATTTTCTATAATAGGCTTTGTCAAGGAAAGAGTTGATGATCCAATAAGGCTACAACCAAAGAAGGCCTAGTGCCTCGCCAAGACCTGGAAGCCAATTATAGAAAATCAAATTCACTTTACTATTGTCAGATTTGAATCTAACATAAATTTTAATTAATTTTAGATTCAACTCAATTTTTCAAAATAAACATTTTCAAAATTAATTTAACCTTTTAAATTTAACCATGTTTTTCAAACTTAAAATTTTCATTTTGGTTAAAACTTGTCTCACAAAACTCATAAGGTTAACATGATTGATAACACTAGATTGGGTGAGACAGACTAGGTTGTGAAAATCAATTTAAGCCATCCTTAATTTTAATTGGATCCAAATCAATAAATACTTTATGTGTAGGAACATAAAGATTTGGACTAATGGATGTTGGATAGTGGATGCTCCAGACACATGACTGGAGACAAATTGAAATTCACCAAACTCAAGTTCAAGAACCTAGGCTCAATAGCATTTGGTAACAATGCTACACTCAAAGTCATTGGGTCAAATAACATTGAACTCAAATATGATTCTGTGATTAAAAAGGTACTGTTGGTTGAAAATTTCAAGTTTAATTTGCTTAGTATAAGCCAACTATGTGATACTGGCTATGTAGTTACATTTACTAACTCTGACTGCCTGATTAGAAACCTTCAAGACTCAGAAGTCATGCTTAATGGTACTAGGAAAAATAATGTTTATACTATAAATCTACCTTTAGTACCTAAATGTCTCTTAACTCAATTAGAAGAATCCAGCCTCTGACATAGGAGATTAGGTCACACAAATGTTAGACTAATTTCTAAAATTACCCAGCTTGGTCTAATTAAAGGGGTACCAAATATTAAGAACTATGAAAACACGATATGTAACTCATGTAACTAAGGTAAACAAACCAAGTCTAATTACAAGCTAATACAATCAGACTTAACCCAGACCACACTTGAGCTCCTTCATCTTGACCTATTTGATTCACATGGAGCCAAGTCACTAAGCGGAAGTCGGTACTGCTTAGTTATTATCGATGATTACTCTAGATTTACCTGGGTTAGATTCCTAAAAACTAAGGATGAAACCCTAAACTTATTTATTGACCTATGCAAGATAATCAAAAATCAAAATGATACCAAAATCAAAAAACTTAGGAGTGATCACGGGGGAGAGTTTGAGAATCAAAGATTTGAAGAATTCTGTAAAATAAATGGATATATTCATGAATTTTCCTGTCCTAGAACCCCCCCCCCCCAGAGCAAAATGGGATAGTAGAAAGAAAGAATAGAACCCTTCAGGATGCCGCTAGGACCATGCTCAATGAATTCAACCTAGCTAACCAATTTTGGGTAGAAGCAATTAGTACGGCTTGCTATATTCAAAATAGGGTCCTAATTAACAAAAGACACAATAAAACTCCTTATAAACTATATTACCATAGGCTGCCCAACCTACATTACCTAAGGGTTTTTGGGTGCAAAGTTCACATCTTGAACACCAAAGACTACCTTGGTAAATTCCAGTCTAAGTCAACTCCAGGAGTCTTCTTAGGATATTCAACAACTAGTAGGGCCTATAGGGTTTACAATAAACAAACTAATAAAATTAAAGAAACAACTAACTTAATCTTTGATGAGAAAACTAATCCAAAATCTGATAACCAAACCTTGACCCAATCAAATATTGATCAGGAAGATAATGAACAAACAATTGAACCATCAATTGAACCACTAGTTGAACCTCTAAATGAACTATCTCTTGAACCAACTACTGAACCAATAATTGAACCAACTCAAGTAGTTAAATAAAACACTGAACCAAACCATCCAGCCAGACCTGAGGCTGAACCAAGTTCTAGAAGAACCAAGAAACCCAGACTCAGTCACCCTTCTGATCAAATTATGGGTGATCCAACCTTAGGAGTCAGAACTAGGTCTTCCTATAGAAATCTTAGTCAAATAACACTAATTTCAAAAATTAAACCTAAGACTATAGAGGAAGCCCTACCTGATCCTGATTGGATCATAGCCATGCAAGAAGAGTTAGCCCAATTTGAAAGAAACCAAGTCTGGGAACTAGTACCTAAACCTGAGGGCAAGTCTATTATAGATACTAAGTGGGAATTCAGGAATAAACTAAATGACTAAGGAAAAATAGTTAGAAATAAAGCTCGCTTAGTAGCTAAAGGGTTCAGTCAAGTCGAAGGATTAGACTATGATGAAACCTATGCCCCAGTAGCCAGACTTGAGTCAATTAGAATGTTGTTAGCATTTGCAGCCCATAGAGGGTTCAAGCTATACCAAATGGACGTTAAGTCAGCCTTTTTAAATGGGTTCATCAAAGAAGAAGTCTATGTAAGATAACCCCCCAGATTTGAGGACCTAGAAAAACTTGACTACGTTTTCAAACTTAATAAGGCACTTTATGAGTTAAAACAAGCACCTAGGGCATGGTATAAACGCCTATCAACTTACCTTATTTCTAAGGAATTTAATCAAGGACAAATTGATTCCACCCTTTTTGTTAAAACCTTAGAAAAAGACATTTTCATTGCCCAAATCTATGTTGACGACATAATTTTTGGATCCACCAACTCAAACTTTTTAAAGGAATTTGTAAAAATAATAGAAAACGAATTTGAAATGAGCTTAGTTGGTGAGCTCAATTTCTTCTTAGGATTGCAAATTAAGCAAACTAGGGATGGTAATTATGTTCACCAATCAAAATATGCTAATGAGTTAATAAAAAAATTTAAAATGGATAACTCCAAAAGCATAAGTACCCTTATGACCACAAATGTCAAGATTGATAGTGACCCTGAAGGTAAACCTGTAGATCTTAAGCTATACCGAAGTATGATTGGAAGTCTACTTTACCTTACATCTAGCAGACCTGATATCCTATTCTCTGTAGGAATGTGTGCTAGGTACCAAACTTGTGCTAAGGAATCCCACTTAGCAGCCCTAAAAAGAGTACTTAGGTACATTAAGGGCACCCTAAATGTAGGGATTTGGTATCCTAGGACTTCCACTTTTAAACTGTCAGGATATTCTGATTCTGACTATGCTGGATGCAAATTAGATAGAAAAAGTACAAATGGAAGCTGCCAACTTTTAGGAAATAGTCTAGTCAGCTGGTGTAGTAGAAAGCAACACTGCGTAGCCCTATCTACAACGGAAGCAGAATATGTTGTTTTAGGAGAGTGTGTGGCACAACTCTTATGGATGATGCACACTCTTAAGGACTTTCAGCTTGACTACACCCAAACCCAAGTTTACATTGATAATATAACCTCAATCAATCTAACTAAAAACCCAATTCAACACTCAAGAACAAAAGCATATAGAAGTTAAACATCACTTTGTAAGGGATCATGTAGCCAGGGGTGAAATAGTCCTTAAACATGTGGACTCAAAGTCAAACCTAGCTGATATCTTTACCAAACCCTTACCTGAGTCTGAGTTTAGCTCATTAAGAAGGCAGTTAGGGTTATGCTTAGTAGAATAGAACTGCTCTACATGTTTTTTAAATTGATTTACTTTCTTATCTGTTAATTAATTTTTTTTGTGAAAAATCATTTCTTTTATCAAAGTCATGAAATTTAAAATGATTTTTTTCTTAATTTTTTTAAAAAAAACTTACCCCCTTCAAAACTAGGGCTTTTTCGCAAATGGACTTAGCTTAGGCCCTAAGCCTAGAACTGCATGCACCTATAGATCTAGAAACCAACATCTCACAAGCACCTTAGGGTACTTTTGATTGATAACCTAGACTGGGTTGAGATGCTTAGGTCTATGCCTTGATTCAAGATGCTTTAAGTCAGTGTATCTACAGTAATTGGGGCAATAAATACCAATTGAACAACAATCAGGTTAAGTGTCAAGCTTAGAAAATCTAACTTGATTAGATCACTTAACTTGACTAACCCTAGCGAAAGCTACTGTTTATGACAGTTAGTAAGTAGCTAACTGGGTTAGACAGGACCCGAACAAGAACAATTTGATTTGGTTTAATCCAGTTTATGCTTATTAGAGTTGGTTCAATACAGAACTCATTTTTTTGCTCTAATTTTTTTTGCTATAATTAGTTTTTTTTTGATATATGGCAAAGGCGGAGAGAAAGGAAAGGAGAAATTTTTTTTCAAAACTTTTATCTCCTTTTCAAAAAGTAAAGTAAATAACAAAAATGCTTAAAAATATTTTTCAAATCTAAGTATGAAAAATATGAAAAACTTTTTCTGAAAATTTTATAAGTATGAAAAATAGGAAAAACTTTTTCTGAAAATTTTCTAAGTATGAAAAAAATGAAAATCTTTTTCTTAAAATTTTCTAAGTATGAAAAATATGAAAAACTTTTTCTGAAAATTTTCTATATATAATATGAAAAACTTTTTCTGTAAATTTTCTACGTATAACTTGAAAAACTTTTTCTGAAAATTTATCTAAGTATGGAAAAACTATTCATGAAAATTTTCTAAGTATGGAAAAAAAATTTCTGAAAATTTTTTCTAAGTATGAAAAAAAATTCTTTCTGAAAAATTTCTAAGTATAGAAAAACTTTTTTTGAAGTATAATTTTTTTTAGTGTGTAAAAACCTTCTGGAAATCTTTGCTAAACATGAAAACCTTGCAAAGATCTAAAGCACTTAGAAGATTTACAAAAACTCACTTATCTTTGAAAACTTTAGGGGGAGAATTTTCTTTTCAAGGGGAGGAAACTAAATTCGTTGCTTGTTATCTATTTTTAAACTTAACTTTTTGAACCGTGTTGTCATAAATTAAAAAGGGGGAGATTGTTGATGCAGGAAGCACCTAAGTCAAACCTATATTTTGATAATGGCAAAGGGTTCAGAAGTTAAGGTGTTATTGTGATCTAACAAGCCTACTAAGCGTGCAGGAAAAGTCCTAGGTACACTAGGCAAGAAGTCCTGGCAAAGGGCTGGGCAAGAAGTCCTGGTCAAGGACTGGGCAAGAAGACCTGACCGGAAGTTGGACAAAGAAGTCCTAGTCAAGGACTAGGCAAGAAGTCCTGGTCGCGGACTGGGCACCGAAGACCTGACCGGAAGTTGGGCAAGAAGACCTGACCGGAAGTTGGGCACGAAGACCTGGTGAGTAAAGTTGGGCAAAAGTCCAACCGGAGGAGCCGGTTGGCAAAAGGTAAACTCTCCTGAGAGGAGTAAGTGAGGACGCGTTCCCCATCGAGGGAACAGTAGGCGTCGGTTCGACCTAGGATTCCATTTGGGAGACCCAAAGTCAGAACCAAGACAGCTTAGGCTGTAAATAATGGCTATCATGTTTGCTTCTTTTTGTTTTGAAACTAACCTTGGTTGCAGGGATCGAAGGACTGGTTTTCTGTTGCTGAGGCGCCTCAGTGGAGTGAGGCGCCTCACTGGGGCTAGGCGCCCGGATGGATACGGGCGCCCCAGTTGAAGGCTAAACCAAAGCAAGCGAAGCAAAACTGCCACAAAGCCTCTGAACATACTCAGCTCAGGCGCTCGGGACCATACGGGCGCCCCTATCAGCTCAGGCGCCCCTGTGGAGAGGATAAGCATTGACCGAGCATGCGGATAAGAGATCGCACAGGAAAGGCCACGTGTAGGCGCCCCCATCGAAACATGCACCCCCATGGGTGCTATAAAAGGGCGTTCACCCCCAAGGCTTCAGACAACATTGCTTTCAACACTCCAAGCACTTTCGTTCAAGTGCTACACTCTGACAAACTTCGACTTTGAGATTTCAGTGCCGACGATGACCCTCTGCTCCGAAATTCGATCCACCTCGGGCGTCGGTAATGAAAAGTGTTGCAAGTTTAATTTTCAGCTCTATTTTTATACTCAATTTGTAAAATTCTTTTTACGACTATAGAATTGCCCAAAGTAAATGGTCAAGGACCGTGGGCCTTGGAGTAGGAGCCGGCCGCGACTCTGAACCAAGTAAGACCAACTTGTGTTCGCGTTTGTTCTATTATTTTCCACTGCGTATATTCTCTAGCTTTTTGAAAAAATTGATATCGATATTCACCCCCCCCCCTCAATCGATTTCTCCGATCCAGCAATATCTATCCACCGAGTGCCGATTGGTACAATAGCTAAATTGACTTCTGAACTATCAAAGTTAAGAAGTTTTCCCTTTTTTACATGTCAATTGGTGTACTTAAGGCAGTCTTTCTTCATATTACCTTTCTTTTTGCAAAAGAAACAAGTGGATTTCTTATTCTGTTTCTTGTGCTCCTTATGGTAATTGCTTCCTGAATCTGCAATTTGTTTTCTTTGTCTTTTGTTATTAATCCTCTTTTACTTCTTGCTCATATTTTGAGCACTAGATGTTAAATGAGCACTCTCAGATGTCTCAATATTCAGTCTCCCCACCTCTTGCATGCATTGAGCAATGAGCTGATTCAATGCCCAATTTTTCTTTTGAGTATTATACGATATCATAAAAGGAGTGAACTGTGCAGGCAGAGACATCAAGATGAAATGCACTAATATACTCTTAAACATATCGAGTTTTAATGCTTTCAAACTTATCGCTATATTGGACGTCTCCATAATATATTCCCTTATGTTTCCTTAACCACTATACAGCATGGTTACCAACTTTGTAAGAAGTGTCGTAGTTTCGACCTTTTCATTTAAGGTGAATTAGTCTGCCAGTTGGTTATGGAAACTCCTAGCATTTTCTCTCTCTATTATTGAGTCCTTTATTTGTGCCGGTATATAAAACTTAATGATGCTTAGACTCATGCGATTTGATTTTTCTCACAGTTGAAATTCAACCCGCTGCTCTATAGTGTTAGCACTAGTCAAGGGTACGGGTTAATTATTTCTTAACGTATAGTCTAAGTCAATACAGCCTAAGACTATGATTATGTATTTTTTTCCATTCAACAAAATTCGAACTAGTTAATATTAGAATGTTATTAATATTGATAGTAACAAATTACATTGAAATTAAAGAGAGCAATTTATTTAAGCTCACGATTTAAATAAAGCCAAGAACATATATAACTCGAAGTAATAAAACATAAAATTATTGTAAATAAAATAAAAATTTTAAATGCATCTAAATGGCTTCTCATGAGATACCAAATACAACATTGCATTTTACTCCGTAGACTAAAATATAATTGGTTAGCGGTATTCTCAGATATAACTCAAACTTTAATTGGTTATACAATATGCTTTCCTTTGGGTTGACCCATTGTATACATAATATAAAACTTTATATGAATTATATATTTTAGTCCATAGCTTATAGCAACTTTAATCTGCTATGTAATATGCCTTCCTTTGGGCCTATATATTTTATGCATGATCAGAATGAAATAAATTATGTTAAATAGTTATAAACTATTTTGAACATATATCTGACATAAAGTAACCTTATTTTGAGCTAATTACTGTTAGCATAGATATACACCTATTAACACAAAATATACTAAATCTACCTAAGGTATCTTCTTTTGGACAATACAATAGTTAAACTTAATAGCATGTTATGTAGATGAATTCAAGAAAATACTAAGAATTTTAACTGAACAGATAATTTTTTTTATCAACTTTAATAAAATAAAATTTGGTTTACTAATCGATTGATATTATATAGTGATTAATTAATTTAACCCAATTAATTATCTTAGTTGATTTGAAAACCTACTACATATGATTATCATCAATAGACTACATTAATCACAAAATAAAAAATAAAAACAAAATCAACAACACAAAAGAAAAGCAAAAACTTCTCCTGTTTAGTGGGTCCCACCTGCAAGAGGGTTCTGCTTTGCTTTTACTTTTTATTTTATTTTTATTTTTATTTTTCTTTGTGTAAGTAAACTAATTGATTCATTTTTGAATCGATTCGATTCAAAATCGATTCTTAACCCTTTTAATCGATTAGCGAACGCTTTTAATCAATCAAAAAAAAAACAAATCGCATCAATTAAGGTATATATTAATTGATTTAAAATAAATCTAATCCATTTATAATCCTATAAATCTTTTAATCGATTGAAAACAATTTCAATCTATTAATAATTGATCCCATCACAAAAATAAGAGGGTTAATCGATTAGTAAAAATTCTTAATAGATCAAAGATTCCAATCATTTTTATCCGTTATTTTAGGTTTAGTAATAGATTTGTCGACCAAATCAATCAATTAACTATTGCGGTTCGACCTAAAATTAGGTTAAACGGTGACAATTTTCGTCATTCTTCATGTTCTTCATAGAAACACGAAAAATTTGGAAAACAAGTCTACCCTAAGTTTTTCTTACTTGATTTTCGACGATTAAAAAATTATATTATATTAGAAAATTTTAATCTAGTGTACAAATAATAAATCGACAAAAAAAACTTAAATTTTATTGTCATAAAAACGATGAAACAAAGCCAAGAGTATGATATCAATTGATATAACTTAAGTCTTCTCCTAACCGCAAGAATTTTAGGAACAAAATAAGAACTCAAAAGTGAAAACACAAGACATAAGAGAATGAATCTAGTTACGCCGAAAATATAGCATAATAACCTAAAACATAAATAAAATACTACAATGAGCCTAATTAAAGAGCTATATCCTTATTTTTAGTGTTGTCGGCTTAAATATCTATGGAAGAAGATGAAACAAAAACGAGAGAAAGGTCTTCCAAGGGGCTTAGGGGATGGTGGTGCCGTAAAATCTCTTGTCGATGGGAAATAAAAAGTTAGGTCAAGATTATACCCTAAATTCTTGGGGACCTCCCTTTTATATAGGAATCCAATCCGTTATCAACCCATAGATAATAATGGATTAGGCTAAATGGTTCTTCTACACATTAAACCTGCATCTAATAATCCAAAACACAATAAACATAAGTTAGATCACTTTAAAGGGTTTAGATTGTATTTACATGTATAACTTATAAATAAATCCACCTAATATGGATAATAATATCCAATAGTCTCAAGTTGGATTGAAGGCGCCTTCGAGCCAATAAGCTTCCATGTTTTCGGATCAAATAAAGTCTTGGATTGAGATGTCTCAATTGGGAACTAAGATGCCCTCAATGGGCTTTATAAGGAGGATTTGAGCTGCTGTTCAAAGACAACTCTTACAGAAGCTATTCTCAATGGCGGAGCCAGAAATTATAATTTACCTGGGCTAAAAAATTTTAAGACGCTTGAACAAATAATAATTATTTTTTTGATCGTTAATGCATATTGTGAACCAAAATTCATACAATTCAAATCCATACAAAATTTTAAGATAATCAACTAAAATTCAAAGTTTCAAAGGAGATACTTAACAATAGATTCAAAGTTTTAAAGGAGATACTTAAAAATAGATGATACACGTCTTCTTCCAAAAACAACACAACCTATTCAGATTTTCCACCTATTCTGCAATGAAAGAATTTTAAAAAATCAGATGAGTTTAATGGCACAAAATAATATACGGATATTAGTTTACTAAAAAGTAACATCGCTAATTAAAGTGGATAAATTACTTCCGAATTCACAGTTCGAGTTCTGTATTACAGAGTAGAGACAACTACACCTAAAATACGTATCCAAATTCAAAATAAAACAATTACCTAATACAGTTTAATTGCCACTCTAGCTATAATTTACAATTGAAGAACTTTCACGCCATCAACTTCCTACAGAAAAATAGAAAAAAAATAGCATAGATAACTCACAAAGTAAAAAAATCATTTTATGATCGATATATACATACACATGTTATTGAAGTTGTGCTCTACGATTCTTCAAAGTATAATATTCATCAATTATAGAATCTGAATCAATATTTGAAGCAAACTCTCTCAATGTAGATAATCATAGAATCTGTCAGAAAATCCTCTCCCATTCTATTACGAAGAACTGTTTTGACATGCTTCATAGCCGAAAATGCACGCTCTGTAGTTGCCGTAGAAACAGGCAAAGTTAACACTAGACGAATCAACTTGTCAATCAAATTATAGTATTGGATTTTTTTTTTTGTTTCAAACAACCCTTGGCACAATTCTAAGATAGTGGACATATTCTGAAAATTTTCATGACAAATCACATCAAGCTCATAATGTTGTAGTTGACATCTCAAATTATGCATTTCTTGTTCGGTGAAGTCCTCAGGATAATACTTCTCAGCGAGAGTACAAATCTTATCAATATTGAACCAATTAAAGTTATCTTTTGGATCCAAAGCAGAGTTAAGCATAAGAAGTTCTACTGTCTCATCACTAAATCTAGAGTTTAACTCTTCCAACTGAAAATCTATTGCGGCATTAAATATTTCATAATGAAAGTGATGCTCAACTGTGATGGTATCCTTTTGCTGGCATGAACGACTAGAATGTTTATAACGAGCACTCATCTCTGGTATATCAACGTTCAATCTTGTGCAAAATGATTTGACATATGAAAGAAGAATATCAAAACTTTCATTTCTCAATGTAAGAAGAAGTGCTTTAGTTGTAGAGACCATATCCATTGCATTTATGATATCAAGAGATTTTTTTTGTAAGTCACGACAAAGTAAATCTGTGATCCCCATAATTTTATGCATTAAATGCAAAATAAAAATGAAATCAAAAGACTTCATCACTATTAAAGAACCACTAGCTTCCCCTCGCATTGAAGTAGATGAACCATCAGTGATAATATTTTCAAGCACATCAATAATTGCATTATACTTATCTATTAAGCTGCAAATAGAATCAAAATGGGAGCTCCAACGAGTAGTTCCTGCTCGATGCAAAGTACCAATTTGATTAGCTCCTCTCCCAGTTTCGCGTTCACCAGCACCAATAGAACGTGCAATTTCATTAACTTGAGCAGATTGTAACTCAGCATTGCGTTTAGAAGAAGAAGAAACCAGATTAACAATGGTTGTCATATTTGAAAAGAAAAGCCATATAGAGGTCTCATTTTCAGCAGCTGCAACTAACGCTAGTTGAAGTCGGTGAGCAAAATAATGTACATAATATGCATAGTGACAATCTTTAAGAAATAAAGCTTGCAATCCATTAAAAGTGTCACTCATGTTGCTAGCACCATCATACCCTTGACCCTGCATATTATATATTTCTAAATTATATCTAGTGAGGACATCACATATCTCTTTCTTAAGTGTTGTAGCTGTGGTGTCATGAACATGCACAATTTGAAAAAAATGCTCCCGTAAATAACCATGGACATCAACAAATCTCAAAATTATTGCCATTTGTTCTTTGTTAGATACATCCTTTGCTTCGTCCACCAAAATACAAAACTTAGAATCTCCAATTTCATCACGAATTTTATTTCTGACTCTATTACCAATAATATGCAGGATTTATTTTTGAACTTCTAGTGAGGTATAATTTGCATTTCCTGGAGCTTTCTCTAAGATAACATCGCCAATATCAGTATTCCATTTTCCCAAAAGTTTTAGCATCTCAATGAAATTACCACAATTTTGGGAATCTAAAGATTCATCATGACCTCTCAATCCACATGCTTGCAAGCTAAGCCAACGGACACTCTCAATTGTGGCTGCAAGCCTTAATCGATTCTTTTGAATTTGTTTAGAAAATTCTCGATTCATAACTTTATCTATATGTTGAGTTGCATTCATCACATCAATAATAGATTTAGCAGATTTATTATACACTGAGTTATAACTTCCCATGTGAGATAAAAAGACACACTTGGCTCCATCATTAATGCGCTTCCAACTTTTAAACCCTTCAACTGTAAATGCAGATTGTTGTGCTTCACTTGTTTCAAAAAGATAGCATGGAAAACAAAATACTGCATCCTTTGTAGGAGAGTACTCTAACCATGGAAATTTTTTAAACCATGCATATTGAAATCGACGATGTTGCTTTCCTGATTCAGATCGTGGGTACTCTTGCAATTTAGGTCGATATGACCCCATTTTGATATAAGCTCGTCTAATTTCATCACGATGATTAACATGATGTCGCCATATGGAAATACGCAATCCAGGATCTCATTCAAGTGATGTTTCATCAAACTCAACTCTTTGAGATTTAGAAGGAGGTTCAAACTCCTTATTAGGAACGGATGTATTAGTCTTGGCCCTCTCGGATGATGAAGGCACTACAAGAAAAAAAACCTATTGTGACATTTATTTTATGACAATTATTAGTAAATGTCATTATAAACTAATTATAATGACACTTATTAAAACAAATTAATTTTATCAAAAAAGTATCTTATTAAACCTTTTATCATGACACATTTTATAAATGCCCTTATAAACCTAAACATTTTTTTATTAAAACATATTATTTATTTTGTTTTAAATTTATTTAATTAAACTTTTTCCAATTTAATTAACAGCGAGAACAAATTCTCCTTCTCCAACTTAACCGCGCGATCGAACAAATACCACCGAACCCTAAATCGCCCGCTCCTTCGATACAGCGCCAAGTTTTTTGCTCGCCCGCTCCTTCAATACAGCGGCAAGTTTTTCGCTCGCCCGCGCCAGCACGCGAAAACCCTAAATCACAGCCTGCTCGATCGCCCCGATCGGCTCTCCACGGAGTCACCCCTCAGCTCGCCCGCCTCCAGCTTCCCCTCGTACGCCTTCGAGATTGAGGAAGGCGACGAGTCCTTTGCCACGCCGACCAAGAGGGCGCCGATCGTGGCCTTCGAAGGGTCCGGCCAGTCCAGTTACTCTACGTCGCCTGCAGTTGGAGTCACTCCGGGCGCGATCAAGAAGGGGGCTTGCTATAGTTGCTTGAGGGGAGGCCGTTTTACGGAGAAAGAGTCTTGCTTGGCCTGCGATGCCAAGTATTGCAGTAGGTGCGTGTTGATGGCTATGAGCTCCATGCCCGAGGGGAGGAAGTGCATCTCTTGCATCGGCTCTCCGATACTGGAGTCGAGCAGAGAGAGACTGGGGAAGTGCTCGCGTTTGCTGAAGAGGCTGCTGAGCAACTTGGAAATTGAACTGGTGATGGAGGCCGAAAAAAACTGCAAGTTAAATCAGTTGAGACTGGAAGATATCTGTGTGAACGGGAAGAGTCTCAGTCTGGAGGAAATGATTCTGTTACAGAGCTGTCTGTGCCCTCCTCCTAAGCTTAAGCCTGGAGATTATTGGTACGACAAGGTTTCTGGTTACTAGGGAAAGGTGAGCTAGAGTCTTTGCTTAAAAGTATCCTACAATTCATTATCTGTGTTCTATTTGTCAACTTTTTCTAGAATAAGATGGCATTAAGTAACACAACCATTTGCTTCAGAAAACATAAAGGTTCGACCAATCGACCTTAGTTGCCTAGGGAGAGAACCAAGCGTTTGCTCTTTTTTTATAATTTTTTTAATCGATATGATTTTCCAACTAAGTAATTTCTATGGCAGATAAAGCTACACGATAGTATTGACCAAACTTAAATTAGGTGGTTAAACATGTCTTTTATGTCGCTTCATTCACCTTTGTTTCTGTTGTATTTGTGCCAATATATTAACTGTTCATGTGATGATCATCAGGAAGGGCACAAGCCTGATAGCATCATTACGCAAATTTGAATGTCGGGGGGCATCTAAAGGAAACTGCAAGCAAGGGAAACACTGGAATTCAAATAATGGTCGGGAGATCACAAAAGCTGAGATGAAGATGCTTAAAGTACATTATCAATGCTTGAATATTTACATAAAGCTTAATTGAAATTCAGTATAAGCAGATTTAGCTTACCTTTCATTTAGTGGGCTGGTGTCCCTTGTGCTGGGAATCCTCATTATTGGCTCCATGCTGATGGGACATACATGGAGGAAGGACAAAAGAATGTGAAAGGTAAGATTTGGGGAAAGGTAGACACTAGTTTTGTTTGTTGTATTTACTCCTAACAATTGGAATCTGTGGGCAAATTAATTTTCTCATGGTTCCTCATTTTGCAGCACCGTATGAAATTGCTTTGCCCTGTGCTTTCATTGCCATTTCCTAGTAAGAATGCAAAATGTTGTAAGCCTGCCAAGGACGAAATATTTTTTTCTCTCTCTGATGATTATTGGAAAATACTCGGTCAATGCCATCGATATACCCAAAAATTGTTCGAACAACTACATACTTCAAGATGTCTTGATGGAGCTTGTTGAGGATTTCTGAGGCAGGCTGTTTTGACTCTAATGAATGTCTAGATATGTACATGTTTAATTCCTTCAAGTATTGTTTCTTGTGTGAGCATCTAATGTTTGCATGTCTTGGAGTAGCTGCTTTTTAATGTATAGTTCCACATTGATCATTTTGGCATGATTGAGTTATTGGCTTTACGAGGCCAAATTGTTGTATGGGTTATCATTCATGGAGAGCGAGCGCCAAGATATCAAGATTATGATACAGACCAGCATATTTCGAGACCTTGCTTTGCTGCTCGAGTGTCGTGAATGGTTTGAAGAAGAGATTTTGGCTAAGAGGAGAGACAACCAACAACTTGATTCTTCAGGTACATGACTATAATGCTCATTAATTCTGAGTATCTCACTTGCAGCCCATTCAATGTCGTATTGTTTATTAAATATTGATTTTTCAATTGGTAGGTTGTGCAAGTATTATATGTTCATGTAGATTTGATGGTCTATATAAGCTTATAATGATGTTATTCCAAAGATTGTATACAGATGTTATCATACCGCCAAACATAATGACCTTAAGGTTTTGGGGTCAATAACAAAGGGGTGACTTATCTTTGTATATGTTTTGTTTTTGTTTAAACATTGGTGCTTACTTCAATTTCACTTGACTCTTATATATTAATAAAGAGCATTATTGATGTCTAAATTTGCATGACAGCTTGTACAAGATGCTGACTCTGCTAAGGAACAGTGGAAAGTTGGTGGACTAGTGTGTCTTGCCCTATATTAATTGAGTTGTTCCTTCACCAACACTTTATGGGATCAAGCCAACTGAAGCCATGTACTTTGGTGTTCAAATAACAGATATTGGTTGGCGTATCATGCACAAGATCCTTTTACAAGTGGTCATTCCAAAGGAATATCTCACTCCCTCATAGAAGCCCTAGTCTTTTGCTGGTATAAATCTTCCTGGTAATTTGGAATAGTTATTAAGGTTGATCATCTAATAAACTGCATCAAACATGATTATCTATTGTATGTCAAGAATGTAAACCTTCAGTCTCCTGATTTTGGCATACTTAATTCACAAGCCATTTGTGGTTTCATAAATATACTTAAAAACATGAGCTTCTCTAGGCACAACTATATGTGACTGTAGTGGTTTTTTCACTAATCACCTTTTACTTTTTAACTCCCATGAAAATAAAGTGCAGTATGAGGCGATGAAACTAATGGTGAACCTATCTTATTTTGTTTTTTTTCCTTTCTTATTAGTACAATCTGGGATATGCAATAATGGTAGTCTAGGATATTTTCTCTTCTGCACGGATAAGTTTCCTCAGACTTGTATAAAATATGGTTAGTCATTACATGTATTACGTGTGGCGTTGATTAATGCTTTAATATTCTCAAGTTCACCATTTTGTCCTGCTGACACATACCATTCAATATATTATTTTGTGGTTCATATGATTAAAAATATATGTGGTGGAACACAAGGTTAACTTTTAAGCACCAACTTTCAAAAATGGAAGTTTACGGAAGAGCTAAAACAATCTGATCAATCATTTTGTTGGGCAGATGATGAAACAGAGTATTCGTTGGTTCCGCGATTGAAGGCATTTGCCGATTGGCTTCTGAAGGTTATTGCCTCTGGCAATTTTGAAGCCATCTTCCCAGTTGCTATGCAAGAGTATGCACCATTAGTGGGGGGAATTGTGGAAAGATTCTGCTATTCAAGCAACATACAAGCATAGGAATGAACTTCGGCTCCTCCCTGCCACTTCGACTTACTTCTTAGAAAGGGTAACAACTCCTGTTCCTTTCTTTTGTTTGCAACTTAGGTTTTCTAAATTTCAAGTTATTACACTAAAGCTTGAACATTACTATTTAGTTTACTATAAAGGGTAATAGCTCCTGTTCCTTTCTTTTGTTTGCAACTTTGCTTTTCTAAATTTCAAGTTATCACACTAAAGCTTGAACATTACTATTCAGATTACTATTATTCAGCAACTTCAAAGGACAAAATTCATATATAGCTGTTCCTTGTTTCAACAAGTTCAACAATAGATTATAATTGTTCATGATTCCAAATTCATGACAAAATTTCAAAAGACCGAAAAGCCTTTTCACTTTTGCAGAAATGTGAGTGAGTTAATAAAGAGCTCCCTCTCTTCTTCTGTCACAGCACACACTTCTTTTGTTTTGTTTTGTTTAGCTAGTATAATAAGATTATGAGCTCGTCTCTACTATACCAAAGAGTTAACTTTGCTTGTGAAAAAAATCTAGATTTAGATTATATACATTTTTTTTCTTTATTATATACTTCTTTAATTTTATTTCATTTACACAAACTAATTAATATATGATTTTTTTGTAGGTGATAAGAATATTGGATTTTGTTTAAGATGTGATGGTTGAAGATTGAAGATGCAGTGAAGTTTGGAAGTTTGATTATGTTTTGCTTTAGGAGAGATTTAATTTTTTTGTTAGTTCTTAAACTAAATACATTGGGTACATTTGTGATTGTGATTAGTGCATATATATTTTTTGAGGTGACCAATTGGGCAGTCTTGTATTGCAAAAAAATTGGTAATTATTGATTAACACTTTAATTTCAATTTAAAATTTTTATTTGTGTTTATGTTAATTAGTTATATGCATAAATATTTATATCATGAAAATATTAAAAATGAGTGAGATATTTATTAATATATAATATTTTTTGTCACAATAGAACATTAAATCATGTAAATAAAAATATCATTGTAAAACTCATATGAAGGTATTTTAAAATGTCATAATAAATAACTATTAATGATAATTTTAAATGTCCTTATAGATTAATATAGTAGACATTTATATGTGTCACTATAAATTACATAACGAGGCATTTTAAATTAACTTTATAAACTATCATTAGTGACATTTTTTATTATGACTATAAATAAAATTCAAGACACTTATAATTGTCTTGATAACTAATTTTAAATGACATATAAATTTGTCATCATTACTATAATAAAACAACATATATAAATGTCATTACAAATTTTATAGTGACATTAATTTTTGTCACTATTACACTTATTCATGCTATTAGTGGTGTCACTATTTTTATTTTATAGTGACATTAAGAATTGTCATAAGTGATAAGACTTTAGACGACATCACTATAGAGGACATTTTAACTTAATGTCATTATATCAAAAATGTCAGTATAAGTAATATATGATGACATTTTTCAATGTCATTAAAAGTATTTTTTCTTGTAGTGAGGATTATCAATTCTTGGCTTAAAGAATGACAGAATATTGTTTCCTCCTTTTCTCTCTTGATTTGACATTAAAATAACCTAACGCAAATAAATCTTAGCATGATTAACATTGAATCTTATAAATTTTAAATAACGATTTCTAATAGATAGTAGGGCACCTAATCCAAACATAATAAATAGATCTAAGAACTGGCAAAATGAGCTTACATGAATTATGAAAATTGAACATTGACAAGGTTAATTTTGTCTATATTCTTCAACAAAGTTAAACCATCCATGACGACCTATATGTCCAAATAGGAAAGAAGAGCCGTGAATGACTTCAAGTGGAATTATTAGTTGTTGTCCAAATTCAAGTTGTCCAAATTCAAGATCCATGGATTTTAGGTCCTACTCAATTGAATGTGATAACAATATCCATGACGACCTATATGTTTGATAATATACCTACCATGTACCAAGGCTGACTTTCCAATTCCAAAATATGACAGATTATTTTGTAAACAAGACATAGAAACCATACTAAAATCTTTTGCAAATTGGAACAACCTCAATGAATCATAAGCCATATACAATTAGATGTATATTCATACATTTATTAGTGGTGAAATCTATAAACTGAACATAAATTTCCAGAGCTAATACAGTACCGTGTAGAATGAAAGGAGATATATACAGATAAAAAACCCTTGGAGCGTGAGAATATTGACTGCTTCGTCAATTTATACCGAAGATCGATCGGCGTGTAGATCTCCTGCCAAACAGCAGTCGGCCGCCGGAGCACCAAACAAGCAAGAGGACTGGAGGAGGACGAGAAAATAGGAGGAGTTCCGAACTTTAGATGGTGGCGTCGCCTTCTGAAGTTTGGCGTCCAGGACTCCAAGTTCCGTCGGGCAGAGGCGGCGGATGGGATCATGCGAAGGATTTAGGGAATTTGTCCCTCTTTTTCCTATTTGCAGCAGGCTACCGGGCTGGCGAGCTATCCTATTTGTAGGCTACGGGCTAAACATTAATCCAGGCTTGTTTTAAAATAGAAATAATAGAGATGTAATTAAATGGACCCGGGCTACAGCCCGGGTAAAGTTAAACATGGCTCTGCCCTTGGCTATTCTAATCACTCTGTTACTCCATTTTTGTGCCACGACTACTCTACTACTCGTCTACATTTGTTATAGGAAGACCGATACCAATACACGAACACAACTGATTTTCTACAACTATGTTGGATAACAAAATATAATATTGTACTATTAATTCATTTCTTAATGCAAAGGGAAGTCATTTATTATTACAAAGGGAAGTGTATGATTCTTATACTTTCCAATTCTTATATTATACTCGATAATTCTATTGGAAATTTACTGGCAGAGTATATTAATAGATTATCCATAAGAAAGGTTCAAAAGAGCTAGGTCTTGAAGTAAAAAGTCGAAGGATTCGAACCAAGTAAATGGAAACGTGTGTTTTTTATACTTTTGTACTTAGTTTTCCGTTTTGTACTTATTTTATAAATTTTAAAAAGTTAAGTGTTTCACTCTCTCCTCATACGTAAGATTGTCATAAAGAAAATATATTTGTAACATCTATTTGATGGAGAGACCAATTACTTTGAAAAATAGAGCACTAAAAGAGTTCTAATGGAATGTTTATTGAAATTGTCATGGAAATTAGGAGAGGGTTAATTCATTGACATAGCAAAATTTGTCGTTTAAAGTTTTGCACGTTTGTTTTCCTATGATGCTAGATTAAACATATTTGATAAATCAAAGACAACTTCTATGCCATATCTTGTCAGACATGTGTTGTGCAGAAAACACCATAGAATCGAATCGTATTATAATAAATTTGATTCTCACATATAATTATCAACCTATGTATACACAATTATAAAATCAAAACTTAAATAATTAAAGTATCACATACAACCATAAAAACTTGATGCCGAAGGAGATAATGGCTAAGTAAGAAAACCCTTTAATTGGTTGATGAGGCGAGTGGCGACCAAAGGGAGGGAAACCCTTTTTCTCGGTATGAAGATGCATGGTGACGATCAGGGTTGGAGTTGTGTCAAAGAAGAGAGGTTGTAGAATTAGGGAGAAGGAAGATTAGGCAGGGAAATCCCTTATCTTACTTTGGTGGCAAAAGACGATTCGCTCGTCCCAGCGTCTCTGACAATCTGTCCTAATACCAACACAGAAAAGATAAATCATGAAGGCTACTAGCATGGATACTTTACCTAGCCTTAGTGGAAGGATGATGGATAGCCGGAGAAAGAGAACCCCTGACCTCTAATAGTCCGGTGTACGGTAGAATTCTTGGAGAGGAGGTGGAGCGGAGATCGAGTAGCCAAGCAGGGGAACACTAGAAAGCCCCCGAGATCGTCAAATGAGAGGAGTTGCTTTTCATTGGAGCGGATCTGGGTTGGCAAAGAAGATCCATTAGGGCTTAGATCCGGATTCATTAATAATGAATATTGGGTTTCAAATTGGGCTTCAAATCAGATGAGTTGGGCTTTCCGATTGAGGTGATAAGAAGGTTTTGAGGATCAAACGAATCAGATTGGCTTGGAGAGATGAGAACCGGCTTTGAGGAGATTTCATCCATGGGATCCAAATCCAGATCGATTTGTTTCAATTCCATCAGGTTGCGGTTTCACTAAACCGGATCATGATGAACAGAATGTCTTCTTGATGATCTTTTTGGGTTAAAATTGGTTCGATTCATTCGGGTTCGTTTCTCCTTTTGATCCCTACAAAATCATGTTCACATTTTTAAGATTGACTACCACAAATATAAGAAGAATGACATGGCATGGCATGATGCTCTAAATGAATTCAAATTCCTAAAATATAATATGAACAATTTTTAACCATAGAAGAAGATATAAATGACAAGTATAAAGGTTAAAATAATCCATCAAAATATTAGTTATCATATATCAGGAATCGTCAAATCAACGATTTCGAATCGTCAAATCAACGATTTCGAATCGTTAAATCGTCGGTTTCAAAACATAGTTACATCAAACCTAATCCAACGCCACAAGCTCCATGATTATATATAAAAAATTATAAATTTAATTATTTAAAACTTTATCATTAAAATTTATATTTTATTTTCAAAAATTAAATTAATATTGTTTGAATCTATATTATTAAATATTATTTTATGTGTTTAATATTTATCTATTTTCGTGTCATATTGGGCACGATCCAATTCAAGCCTAGGTTGGTTAGGGTCTACGGGCCACAACCTTGATGTCTGACCCAGACCTACTAAGTGTTTTGAGTCGGACATAACGAGACATAGGTCCACTTGTGAGACATAATCCAAGTCATGTCATGATTAGCCAAATGTGGACAACACAATACGGATTACATCTCTACCATGGAAATGGGCGAGGAAAGAGATGAAAGGAGACAAGGAAAAACGAAAAAAACTATTTTTAAAAAAATGTAAAATAATAAACCGTAAGAGTAAAAATCAGAAGGACATCTTATTATTTTCAAATCATCACGTACAATTTTTTATGCTGCTGAATCAATTCTGATTACTGACAGAGAGGGGGTGATTATGACCTACAAATTAAAAAGATCTTTCTCTTACTGTCTACTCAGCAATGATATACACATTAATAAAATAAATAATACATAAAAAAAAAATTTTAAAGTGTCTTAGTTTTAACCCACGAATTGTTTAAGAACTATGAAAATATGTCTACTAAATTTTTCTCTTCAAAAATGATCTGGAGGCGAAGAAACCTCTTATAATAATTGAGCACAAAAGTAATAAAATAGAACCGAAAGACAATAAATTCGAGTACGTTGTTTCTATTCTTCAAACTTGAGTCATGTATAGTGACTCAATCTCGATCTAACCATTATATTGATGTGACCCTTTTTAGTACCTTGGAAGCATTCCGGTCGACTGGATCTTTGTTGATGTGACTTTAGGTTTTATTCGCTTTGGTAATGGCTCGATAATGGCTCTGGATTACTCCACTCCTTTTGGTCACCTTGAGGATCTCCAATCGCCTGGATGTGTTGAAGTGGCTGTTCTGATCCGTTCCGACAATGGATCTGAATGACTCAGTTGTTAGCTTCAAGTTGCTTGGAATATGGTCATCGTTTGTACTTGACCATTCACTAAGCTCACCTTCTCAGGTCACCTAGATGATTCTTTGATCGCCCTAAGCTCACCTTCTCAGGTCACCTAGATGATTCTTTGATCGCCCAGACATATAGTTCTCCGGACTTTGTCTTAGTTGCCTTAAGCAATCTTTCTTATTGCTTCTCGTCCCTCTGATACACCGAGCCCTTCTGACTCACTCCTCATGCATCCTTCTCGGTTTACTAAAGTATTCTTCTATAGCTTCTTATGCCTCGAAAGCACTAATGTGCACATTTTATATAGGATTTTTATCATAGTGTGATACACATTTTGTCCCATTTTATATGCATATATCTCATGTTTTCATCTATTTGTGGTTCATTTGGACATTTTCAATTCTGAGAACTGCTCTCATTTATTTTCATTGATATAGAGTGCAAAAAAGTGCAAAAACAAAGCTTAAAGATCAACGCTTAAAGGTATCACAACTGCCATGCTCGTGGCCAATTTGAAGGAGTTATGTCCCAATTTTTTAGAGTTCATAGAGCCAGCCACGGAGGGTTGTGGCAGCCACCACTACCCATGCTGAATCCCAGGAGGATCACAGAGTCTGCCGTAGGTAGTCATGCCTGTCGGCACGACTAGTGCCGAAAATCCAACATTTCTTCACAACAACCTCCATGGACAGTCATGCTGCCACTCAGAGGAGAACACAATGTCTGCCACAAGAGCTCATGCCGGGCACTTGGAAAACTTGTATATCAGTATTTTTTTTTTTTGAGAAGAGGGCATGGGGGGGAGGGGGGGATTGGATCTGGGGTTTTGGGGCTTCACTCCCTTCCTTGGAGAAGGGTTTTTCCCTTGTAGGGGAAACCCTACAACCTTCATTTCAAGAGCCTTCAATGATTCGTCCACCTCCGGAGGAAGAAGACTCTTCCAAAGACATCAGCTTCATCTCGCTAAGCTTTCTCTTCTCTCTTCTCTTTGATTTGAGTTGCGGAATGCTATCATCTATATCTTTTGGTTGTATCTTCATTGTTATGGAATAGTTTTCCGAATTTTAAGATTAGAGAGTAGCTCTTTTTTATATGTGATCATCTTTTTGTTGAATGTATTTGTTTGAATGTTTCTTATTCAATGATATTTTTGTTTGTGGTCTGGGCCTACTATGTACACATGATGTTGATGCCAAAAGCACAAGATTCGTATGCCATGAGAATTTGGAGATGAACTGAAAGGAGAACTCAATCCTCCAACTCATAGAAACCTGACACATGGAGAGTCGCCTATGAAAGTAAAATGGTATGTCACGAGGAGCAATAGACTAGCATATATCGTAATGGATCGATTCCAATTTGTCACCACACAGTAAGTGAATGCAACTCGAAGATTGTGAGACCATATGATAGGAATCTCCTTAGAAAGCAATCTCTCAGCTCTGTCACTCTGAAAGTAGATAACGAATTGGAATTGATGCACCGGTGTAGTTCTAAAAGTCCATATCGAATATCATAGAATAGTCTACCTATATAAATAACCATGGAGGATAGGAATCAAAATATAGATTAGATGTTTTCTATCATTGGAGTGAAACCGATGTTCTAGATTTGCTTCCCTATCTCAACTCATTCTCTCACCTCTCTCACGCTTAGCTCTCTTCTCACGCTCAACCCTCTCAACTCTCTCTCTCTCAATTGCTCTTAGCTCACTCTCTTTTACTCTCGTTCTCCTAAGCTTGTTCATGAACTCAACCACCCTTGATTCTCTAGATAATCTATTTTGCAATTCTGACTAGTACTTGATTTATAGTCCTCGTGAGATTGATATCTTTTATTACTTGACGACATAACCGTGCAGTTGCGGTTTTGACCATATCATGGACTAAGTCCACCGGCTCCTTTCCCATGCTATCATTCTCTCTCGCTTGCATATTCTATCAAGGTTTTGCCATCTCCGATGCTCCAAAGTCAAAGGGTATATGTTGGTGTCGAAAACACTAAACGACCCTTGTTTTGATATTGGCAAAGGGTTCAAAGTTAAAGGTTATTCGTGATATAATCTTATGATCTAAGTGTGCAAGAAAGCCCTAGTTGACCAAGACACTAAGCACTAATTTAGATAATAGGGCACTAAGTCATAGTTGTGTTGGTTGGGCAACAAAGACTTGGTTTGGAGGATTGAGTACTAAGACCTGGCTAAGAGTTGGGCACGAAGTCATGGTCTAGAGGATTGTCAATGAAGCCTTGATTTGGAGGATCGGGCATAAGTCTTGGCTGATCAAGGATGATGGATAGGAGTCGAGACGGGTCGAGGATCAGACATTGAGAGTTTCGGAGTTGAGATCGGATGTTGAGCAAAAGTCCAACCGGGGTTTGGAAAAAGGTAAACTCTCTTAAGAGGAATATGTGAGGAAGCATTCTCCGTTGAGGGAACAATAGGTGTCAGTCTGACCTAGGATTTCGATCAAATCCTAAAAGTTAGGACCGAACAACCGATGTTGTCCGATGCATTTCATTTTCTATACATATATATTGCTTGTGTTTTCGTAACTCTATTTTGCAGAAGAGCAAAGCAAAGGAAGGCTGGAATTCAAGGTCCAAGCGCCTAGGGTTCAGACGCTCAGAGCCTTCCAGTGCCTAGGTTCCGGCGCCCGAGATTGACTCAAGCGCCCAGGACCCAGAAAACTCAGCTAGGTTCGGCTGAGCTGATTCACGCAGAGTGGTCGACCCATGTCACAGTCCAGACGCCTGGGAGGGTTTTAGGCGTCCGGGAGTGGATAAACATGAGGGATCAAGTTTTGACGAGCCGCCGCTAAGTCATTGGAATGGAGGCGTCTGGGAAGGGCATTTAGATGCCTAGAACCAACTATTTAAGCAGCTTCGATCCAGAGCTTCTATCAACAATTCTTGACAACTTTCGTTCCAATATGCTGCTCTATAAAACACTCAATGACACCGTAACGTTGCTCGGACGACAACACTCGATCTTCATCTCTTTAGTCATCGATATATTTAGTTTTTGAATTGTACTCAATTTCAATATTATTGTACTTACATGAATTGATAGTGGATTGTCCAAAGTAATCGATCAAAGATAATGAGCCTTGGAGTATGAGCCATCACAGACTCCGAATCAAGTAAAATAAACTTGTGTTAACTATATTTATCTTTGTATTTTCTTTTCCGCTACAACTCTTGTCATTCGATTTTTAAAAAAGCCAAGAGCGCTATTCACCCCCCTCTATCGCTCTAAATGATCTTATAATACATGTGTTTTCAAAAGTCTTTATAGACTTATACACACATATTAAAATATAACAATATCTAATCTAAACTTATTTGACAGCAGATTAAAACACCACTAAGGGTTTTAACATTCTCTCGGTTTTTTTGATGTTCATCAAACTAAATTAAATTAAGAAAATAATTAATTATAATTTATATCGAATTTTTATTTTCTCCCCCTTTTGACAAAAAAATGGTGTTAACTAAAAATTTAAAAATTTCTTCCCTTGTTTGAGAAGTTGGTAAAAATATTTCTATTTAATATAAAAATCTTAAAAATTTATCATTAGTAAAACACAATATTTTCTGTCACATAAAATTAATTTTTATCAAAAATTTATTTTCTTTAATTTTCTAATTTCAATATGCATATTTTTTTAAAAATATTTATAAAAATTTTTAAGCATCCAAAAATTATGAAATTTTATTTGCTGGTAGAAATCATGCCATATTTTCACAGAATTTTTTGCCATAAAAATGTTGAACAGAATATTCAGAAACAAAATTTGATTTAACGCATGCATATCAACCATATGCTCAAAAATGTTCGTATCTATGGTTGATTATTCTAGAATTTTTATAAGTGATCAAAATAAATATAGGTACCCAAAATAAATTTATGCCTATTGGATTTATCAACTGTTTTTTGGAATGAAATTTTTTAATACTTTTCTAATTTAGCCCTTAGGGTATCTAGAATAATATTTTGGTCCTTCATATCCTAACCCTCGTCGGCTAAATTTTATTCTTTGGTTTTGTAACAACAAATTCAAATTACTTAAACTCAAAGAAAAATTTTCTAGGGCTAATTTATGAGTTTTTACTAGTTCTCTTAATTTTGCATTTTTATCCTTCACTTTTTGTAGATCTTCAATTGAACAAGAAATAGCTAATTGATTCTCTAACTCAATTATGATCTTTTTCAATTCTATATACATAGTTCTAGTTAACATAATGAACTAGAAAGCATTTTAATAACATCATACAGTTGATCTAAGGGTAGATGTCTTACCTTACTTCAGATTTGTAGATTGAGTCTCGCTCGTCACAATTGAAACATCTTATCTTTCCCTTCTGCTTTCATTTTAGCAACTTTAATGCTTGCCTCCTATTAAAATTATTAGTCTTAAAGAATCTTTTCATTTTTCTTACAGGGTATGCTTGTTCATTTCCATCCATTAATGACTCCGAGTTTAAGTTGCTCTATTTAGCTTGTAGAGCTATGTTGTGGTTAGTTATTCATGTTTCTTCCATACATGCACATCTAGATTCGTATAATTCTATGGTAGAAAAAGAATTCTTCTAAATTACTTACCTCGAGATTCTTGGAAATGTAGTAGAAATCTACTATCGATATTTACTTTTGAGTTTTCAGGAAGAAATTTAGTGCATATCTGAGGATGTCTCGATTCAAAACAATTTGTCAGAGATTATTGAGATGAGTGAGAATCTCCTTTATCTTGGCATGTAGCTGTGCTATTTTTTCTCCTTTTTCTAAACTAAGGTTGCTTAGTTGACTCCTTAGTGGTCACCCTTAGCCAACTTTACGTCCAAGGTGTCTTCATAAAGCTCTAGGAATTTTTTCTAGAGTTCTTTGGTAGAATTGTAGGTGCTGATTCAGTAGTTCCTACATTGGTAAGACATTCACTTTCCTGCCTGACCATGAACGTGGTCCATCTATGTTCTTCGAGTTCTTCTTCATCTTTAGTCTTTGGTACTTCAAAATCATATTTAATATATATGATGATTTCAAAATATTTTTCAAAGAATACCTTCATCATCTTTTTCCACATGGTAAGTGTGAGTACCCCACGATAGTTTTGATGTGATCAACCAATAAACTACTGTCAACCGGGGGTTGACCAAGTTTGGGTCGCTCAAACCTAGTCGGGGCTCTCAAAACCAAGGTGCTTAGATTCAAGGTACCCGGACTCGGGGCTCCTGAATCCGGGGAATTCGGATCTGAGGAGCCTAGACCCCGGGGTGCCCGGTCTAGGCGCCTGACTTGTGCTATCTTATCATCAAAGAGCCATTATTCTGCCGTTACAAATTGGATCAAAGTTGACCAAACTCTAGGTGCCCCGGATATGCCACGTCAGCAACGGATAAGTTCTTCCAAGGGCTATAAATAGAGCCCCTTGAGCTTAGAAAGAAGGAGAACACACTCAGTATTCATTTCTTTTTATTCTCTAAACGTTTTATGCTTTCAACAATTGTAAGAGGCTTCTCTGCCTTCGTCAAAGGATATCTTTTAATGGAGTGTTTATTGTCTTGCATTAGCAACTACCCAGGTTGTAAACCAAGTAAATAGTCGTGTCTCTTTCTTTTATGTTTATTATTTTTTATAATTAACAGTGTATCATTTCTAGAATAGAAAGCAAGAGAGTTAGATTTAATTTGTCGGGTTATTCAGCCCCTCTAGCCGGCCTGACACGATCCTACAATTGGTATCAAAGTGAGGTCACTTTAAAATGACTAACAGCCACCTGGAACATTAAGGAAATGGCCGGATCAAGCATGTACCCATCAAAATTCGAGGCGAAGTTTGCGCTATGGAACCGTTGTATGGAGGTATTCTTCAAAACAAATTTTGATATGTTACTAATTATGATATATGATTTTGATGTACCCCAAGATGAGAATGAAAAAGAACTCGAAGAACACCGCTAGACTGAAAAATAATGCGACGAGTTTATGACAAACAGTAAGATCGAGTTCCACCTTTTGAGTGTACTACCAACTGAGGAACTCGAAAGAATCAACACATATAACTTCACTAAAACCCTCTGGCATAAGTTGTTGGAACTCCACGTAGAACCAAAAAAAGCAGAGTTTGATTTCTCAATGGATATCTATTCTTCTTCAGAAGAGTATGAGACCAAAGAAACTACCGAACTAATACTAATAGCCGAATATCTATCGGAAGACGATGATGCAAGTTCGGAAGATAGCAACGATGAAGGGGAGTGTCAAATGACAAATCCGACACGGTAAGTGAGTTATGTAAACTCTCTTCAGACCAACTTTATAACTGTATTAAAATGCAGAGTACATCACTGTGTAAAACTAAGACAAAATATTTAAATTCAAAGAAACAATATACATGCCTAGAAGAAGATTTTGAAAACATAAAATTGAAAATGCAAAATTAAAAAAATAGAGTAGAAACATTAGAAAAAGACCTTGCATACACAAATTTTTTACATACTCTAAGAAAAAATGTTAGATATAATAGAAGACTAAATTGGTCTATAAGGAATCATAAGAGCTAAATTTTAAAAGTGCCTAAATATTATATTTCACCCAAATTCTTGATCAATCAAGTAGGTGAAAATTTATTTTGGGTTCCAAAATTGATATTAAATTGTTAAATAATAACTTTTTGTGTATTTTATTAATTGCTGAAATTTATTTATTTTGTTCGAAAAATCTCCCAAATTTTTTAGCGGATTAAATGAATTTTCAATTTTTTGTGATAGACATAAATCATATCTATCCATAAAAATTTTTTTGAAATGTTTTGATCGTTAAATAAATTTTTACAAATTTTTGATAAAAATTAAAATTTTAAATTTAAAAATAGTTCAAAATTTAATTTTAGAAAACTGAATTTTTTGGACATTAGCCATTAGATTTTGACTTTTCTAAAATATTATCAAGATTTTTTAAGTCAAAACTCATTTTTTATATATTTATTTTCAAAAATTAATCTTTTTGTAAAGAAATCAATATTTGTCATTCAAAGGTTAATTATTTTCTTGTGAAAATTTTGCATAGTCCGACCTATATTTTGAAGTTTTCACAAAAATATACAGAATATTCACAGTAATGGATAATTTTCTATGAATTTTTTTTATCAAAAAATGAGTTTGTAAATTTAAAATTTCTTGATAATAGATTTTTGATGAAACCACTTTTTAGATTAATTTTGATTAGATTTCACAATCTCATAAAAATAACAACTTATTTTAGATGAAGAAATCTATTTTTTTATTTATTTTTCAAAACTACTATCTTTCACAGATACAGATTTTTTTTAGATATATCTTTTAGTATAACTTAGGAATTTTTTCTATGTTTTTCCCTGAACAATTTTTTTATGTGATTGAAGAGGGGGAAAATAGGAATTAAGTCAAGGGGGGAGATTTTCTTGCAATAATTTTTTTGTTCTTAATTGCAAATATTATTACTACTTTTAATTTATTTCTTGTTTGTGTTTCCCTAACATAACTCAGGTTGATGTGTATCAAAAAGGGGGAGATTATATAACCTAGCATAGTTTTGATAGGGTCAATAGAGTCAAGTTAGGTCTTATTAGGTTTTAATGCTTTAGTGTCTAAGTGTCCAGGAACTTAAGAGCATAAGAAGTCAAGCGGAAGATATAACGGGCGACGAGTGCATGGTAAGGGAGTCGACAAACTCAGTGCATTTGAGGGACTAAAAACTCTAGAAGGGTACACTGGTGGAGTGAGAAAGACGCGTGTGATGTCCGAGAGAAGAGAAGCTAGGGAGGAAGTTTTCTCGAGGAGAAGGTTGGAGTTTAGTTTGGGTGAGCACAACTCCGGACTATCGGAGAATCACCAAAGTGCCAAAACTGCTTGTCAATCGGGGTTGACTAGGTTTAGGGCACCCGAACATAGTAGGGGAGTCTGTACCCAATTGGGGCTCCTAGACCTGGGGCGGCCAAATTTGGTGCACCCGGAGCTGGTTCGGGCGCCCAACTTGTGTTGTCTTATCACCGAAGAGTCGTTATTTAGCAGTTACTAAGTGGACCAGAGTTGGCCGAACTCCAAGTGCCCCGAGCAACTCTAGGCGCCCTGGATGTGCCACGTCAACAATAAATAAGTTCTTCTAAGGGCTATAAATAGAGCCCCTTGACCCCCAAAAAAAGACAACACACTCAGTATTCATTTCTTTTTGGTCTCTAAGCGTTCTGTGCTTTTAACGGTTATAAGAGGCTTCTCCGCCTTCATCTAGGGAGATCTTTTAGTGGATAGTTCATCGTCTTGGATTAACAACCACTCAAGTTGTAAACCAAGTAAATATTTGTGTCTCTATTTTTTATGTTTATTATTTTTATAATTAATAGTGTGTCCTTGCTAGAATAAAAAAGTAAGAGAGTTAGATTTAATTTACATGACTATTCACCCCCCTAGCCGGCCTAACACGGTGGTAAAAGGAGATTCGCTCGCCCCAAGCACCCTCGTTGACTAGTCCCAAGGCCAACACTGAGGAGGTAAATCATGGGGACTACTAGCCTAGATAGTTAATAGCGCATAAGAGAGGGCAGAAACCTACTTTGTCAAGATTTAACCCCCAGACCTCATGGTGGCAACACCTCGTGCGCTACCATCAGTCCATCCCGTGCATGACTATTCACCCCTCTAGCTGCCCCAATATGATCTTACATAAAGTAGCCTTCAAACTTGGTGGATGGATGATTGATCCGACCATTCTTCTAGATCTAGTTGTTGCATTGGTGGTTAGTCCTTCTGAGTGATTCGGCTCTGGTACCAAGTGTTGGTGTTATGGAAGATGTTTGGATTGTTAGAGGGGAGGGATTAATAGTAACCTGTAAATTAAAATGATCTTTCTCTTGCTAACTAATTAGTAAGCTCACACACATTAAAATAATAAATAATGCATAAAGAAAGAGGCTCGAAGTTTACTTAGTTTGCAACCTAAGAGTTGTGAATCCAAGAACTAAGAAAGTACTGTCACACCCTGAGGGTATACATGCCCAACAAACAAATAACATCTCTCCCTTATAACAATATAAGATACAACTTGGATACATAACCACATAGTTGTACAAGCATAATAAGTTACAACCTACACGGCTGTAATAAAATACACTACGCAGGATAATAAAATACAACCCACACGGCTAGTACAAACATAACAACGGAAGATAATAATAACATAAAACTGAAATTGACTACGTGCTAGCATGGCTTAAACAATACAAGAACTATAACCAAGACAAAATACCCAACAAGGGCAAAATCTACATACAAGTCAATTATTACACAAAACAAGTTCAGAAAACCAAAGTGCAAGCATAAACAAAACAAAATAATGGAAAGCTCTCAACATGAAACGAGACTGGCAGACATGACCTTCAAGTGACTCCAAGTATAATCTATCTGCTACCTAGAGAAAGAAAAATAGTAATAGGGGTGGTGAGTCCAACCGAATCCGCGTGTAATAGAAATAGATATTGCATGATATAAGTATAAGGGGAGTAAAGGGATATAGTCTCAAAGGATAAATGCTCACTAATAGATAATAACCATAGGAATGTATTAACTACATACATCAACATTTTCAGCTATGTTATATATATATATATATATATATATATATATATATATATATACACACACACACACACACACATGGGTATTGCATCTCATTAATATGTACAAGTAAGCTATAGACTGTGGGAGAATGCTCTACCACAGATGACCCCGTGGGCAGCCCAAAATGTCAAGGTCTCTGTCCACAAGAGAACGCTCTACCACAGATAGCCCCGTTGGCGGATAAGATGAGGTAACTATCTAGCTCCTCAACCACAGACTATGGGAGAATGCTTTACCACGGATGGTCCCTTGGGTAGTCAGGGTGTAGCTATCTAGCTACGGCTATGGGAGATCAATCTACCATGTAGCCTCGTGGGCTGCCTAGGGTGTAACAACCCATAATGGCAATGCAACAAGTATATCATAATCACTGATGGCTCTCTCATCCACTAGTAGGAGACATGGTTGATAGGAGATACCGATCAATATTAACTCTATCAACATCATAGTGGAGACATGATCGCCAAAAGATACTAACAGTCATTGACGACTATGGGAGAATGCTTTACCATGGATGGTCCCTTGGGTAGTCATGGAGTAGCTATCTAGCTACGGCTATGGGAGATCAATCTACCATGTAGCCTCGTGGGCTGCCTACGGTGTAACAACCCATAATGACAATGCAACAAGTATATCATAATCACTGACAACTCTCTCATCCACTAGTAGGAGACATGGTTGATAGGAGATATCGATCACTATTAACTCTATCAACATCATAGTGGAGACATGATCGTCAAAAGATACTAACAATCACTGATGACTAACTCAACCACCAGTAGGAGACATGATTGACAGAGACACTATCAACTCTCTCAACATCGTAGTAGAGACATGGTCATCAGAAGATATTAACAGTCATTGAAGACTATCTCAACCACCAGTAGGAGACATGGTTGAAAGGATGCATCGATCACTGTCAACTCTTTCAACATCATAGTAGAGACATGATCAAAGGATGTACTATATCAGAAAGAATACAAATGACCAAGTCATCTAGCTGTCTATGGTGGGAGAACGCTCTACTACGAATGACTTCTTGGGCAATCCTCAGGGTCCCTATCTGTGAGAGAATGCTCTACCACTGATGGTCCCGTAGACAGATAGGAGGTAGACAATACGAGGCTACTCAAATAGAAACCAATCATACCAGGAGTATATGAATTCTTTTCAACGGTACACAATCACATCTAGCATGATACTCTATCATTAGGACACACCACACATGTGTGTACTACTAACCAAATATGCATAGTTATAATGATAAACATCCTATTGTACACACCACACACATGTGTACACTACATGGTATATAAATAATAAAACATAAGCATCTTCCAATGGTACACACTATACACGTGTGTGCACTAACTGATATGAATCACAGAACAAAAGCATCATCCTATTGTACACACCATTCACATGTGTACACTTCATGATATGCATTACATAACATAAGAATCTTCCTATTATACACACCAGACATGTGTGTACACTACATGATATCCATCACATAATATAAGCATCTTCCTATTGTACACAACACATATGCGTGTACAACTACAAGATATGAATAATATAACGAGACTGAATGGATACAAATTGATCAACTCAAAGATCAAGCAAGCAAGTATCAAACTCGTATAGTAACATGAATATAGTTAAGGTA
Source organism: Boesenbergia rotunda (assembly GCA_024364735.1). Taxonomy (NCBI): domain Eukaryota; kingdom Viridiplantae; phylum Streptophyta; class Magnoliopsida; order Zingiberales; family Zingiberaceae; genus Boesenbergia; species Boesenbergia rotunda. The sequence continues at coordinate 321,809 of JAGFNQ010001121.1, forward strand.
GATACAACTACTAATCAAAATCAATAACTCATGCACTAAGGTCAAAGTACTATAGAAGATAAGATAAGAAGTATCCGCCTTAAATGTAAGTCGTGCTGAATATCCTCAAGTCCAAGAGTTTGCTTCCAATTATAATCAAAACCCTGTAGTATAGAATCCAAATCAATGAAAAGTTCTACCTTATATTGAATAACCAAAACTAATCCTAAATCGATTAGGAAATTCTAATTGTCTTAACCTATTTTGTTGGTGCAGGGAGCACCACAATCAAACTTATGTTTTGATGTTGTCAAAGGTTTAAGTTAAATATTATTATGATCTGATGTGTTGATCAAGTGTATAGGAAGCTCAACTCAGAAAGTCCTAGTTGGTCAGCTAGACCTGATACTAAGCAAGTGAAGTCTTGGCAGATCATGGAAACCAGGAGGAAGTCCAGATGGGTGGACATCTGGAAGAAAGACTCGGTAGGTCTGGAAGACCCGATATCGAGCAAGTGGAAGCCCTGACAGGACGATTCAATGTCAAGCAGTGAAGTCCAAATAGGTCTAGAGGACTCGATGTTTGGCAGGTGAGTTAAGGCAAGTCTTGGAGAAGAGTGCAGTGAGGTTGTGCCCAAAGGGACAAATCTTAGGCACTAATCCAACTAAAAGAAACCAACAGAGGTTTCGAAGTTTAGATCAATATAGGAATAGGATGACGATAGTTGATCACACAAGGAAATGATTCAATGAACTCCACCCATTTTGTATAATGTCTATTCAACTTACTTTGACTCTTCAAGTGCTTCAACGATTCATGATTAGTGTGAATGACAAATTCTTTGGGCCACAAGTAATGCTGCCAAGTCTCTAAAACCCTTACCAATGCATACATCTCCTTATTGTAAGTTGGATAGTTCAAAGTTGTTCTATTGAGTTTCTCACTAAAATAAGTAAGGGGTCGACTTTCTTATATTAGCACAACTCCAATACCTATTCTTGATGCATCACACTCAATTTCAAAAGATTTAGCAAAGTTAGGTAATGCAAGTAATGGTGAAGAACATAGCTTCCCCTTAAGTGAGTTGAAGTTTGAATCTTGTTCACTACCTCAAAGAAACCCAACATTCTTTTTAACAACTTCAGTCAAGGGTGCAACTAAAGTATTAAAATTCTTAACAAATCTTTTATAGAAACGTGCTAAATCATGAAAGCTATATACCTCAGTTATGATTTTTGGTGTTGGCCATTCACGAATAGCCTTAACCTTCTCCTCATCAACTGCTATTCGCTTAGCACAAATAATATAACCAAGAAATTCAATCTAATTAGTGCAAAAAAAACATTTTTGAAGGTTGACATACAACTTTTAATTTTGCAAAACAATTAGAACTTTTTGTAAATGATTGAAATACTCATCTAATTTTTTTCTATAAATCAAAATATTATCAAAATATACTACAACAAAATTTTCGATAAAAGCATGCAAAATATGGTTCATTAATTTCATGAAAGTACTAGGTGCATTAGTTAGCCTAAATGGTAATCATTCATACAAACCATACCATGTCTTAAAAGCAATTTTCCATTCAACTCCCTCACGCATGCGAATTTGATGATAGACAAACTTCAAATCAAATTTAGAGAAAAATGCAAGGCCCATATAATTGATCTAGCATATCATCTAATCTAGGAATAGGATGACGATACTTTACCATAATCTTGTTGATAGCTCTGCAATCAATGCACATTCTCTAAGTTCCATCCTTCTTAGGCACAAACAAAATAGGAACTGCACAAGGACTCAAACTTTCTTGGACAAACCCCTTTCTCATCAACTCTTTAACTTGCTTTTGAAGCTCCTTTATCTCCGCGGGATTGCTCCTGTAGGGCGGTCGATTGTGAATAGTTGCTTTTGGGATGAAATTAATTTGGTGCTCAATTTCTCTAAGTGATGGCAACCCATCAAGAACCTCATTAGGGAAGACATCATCAAATTCCTACAAAAGAGATTTAACAACACTAGGTAAAGAAGGGTTACGATCGTTAGTGAAATAAGCCTCCTTGTACAAAAGTACAATCATTGGCCTTTGAGAATAAAAAGCTCTCTTAACCTCTCTTTCTTTTATATAAAAGCTCACATTTTTACTTTCTTGCTCTTGAATTTCTTTTCTTTTTTCATTCTTTTTTTCACTCATCTCATCATCACTTTTCTTTTCTCACACTCATTTTCTTTTTCATTCTTTTTTCTTTTCTCTCACAATCTTTTCTTTTTTCACATTCGGTTTTGATTCTCAATTGATCTTCATATACTTTCTTGGGAGTTAATGGTACAAGAGTTACAAGTTTACCATGCATCATAAAAGAATATTTATTTTTGAACCCATCATGCATGACCTTCTTATAAATTGTCATGGTCTATCTAAAAGCAAATGACTTGCATGCATTGATACTACATTACAAAGAACCTCATCATGATACCTACCAATGTATAATGAAACCAACACTTTCTTAATAACTTTAACTTCCCCACAATCATTCAATCATTATAGTTTATAAGGTTTAGGATGTTTAGTGGTAGGCAAGCATAATTTGTCAATCAAGATAGTACTAGCTACATTAGTGCAACTTCATCTATAATCATATTACATATCTTGTCTTTGATATGACAATGGGTATGAAATATGTTTTCTTATTGTTCTTCATTTTCTTCATTCACTTGTACATTTAGAGCACACCTAATGACAAGGGCTTCTCCTTCAATGGGATACTCTTCTACATCACTTTCCAACAATGGTGGCAAGGCACTATCATCTTCGGACTCACTCTCAGTTTCAACATCACCATTTTCTTTCAACATCATAATTCTTTTGTTTGGACATTGTGATGTAATATGTCCTCTTCCCAAATACTTAAAGCATTTAGTATCTCTATTTCTTAAAGATTAGATAGGTTCTTCACCTTTGACCAATGGAGGATTAGCATCTTTATTCTTCGACAACTCGATCTTACTCCTTAATGCAACTTTATCATCTCTTTTGTTCTAGCTAGATTTCTAAGTTGATGAATTAAAACTTTGCCCATGCTTGATTGAACCCTTCCTTTTGAGTTGTCTTTCAACTTTCATGAACATATGCACTATATCTTCAAGCTCCACATAATGTTGCAACTCCACTGCATTTACGATTTCTAAATTTAAACCTTATAAAAATCTTGCCATGGTCGCTTCTCGGTCCTTCTCCATATTGGCTCGAATCATGGCAATCTCCATCTCTTTGTGGTATTCCTCCATAGTCTTGGACCCGTGGGTTAGATTTTGTAGTCGTTGAAACAAATGTCGATAGTAATGGGATGGAATGAACCCCTTTCTCATAATAGACTTCATCTCTTCCCATGTGCGAATAGGTTTCTTCTCCTACTTAAATAATTTAATCTTACCAAATAATAGTATAATCAATAAACTCAATACAGCAAGTTTTACCTTCTTCTCTTCAGAGTAGCTATGACAATCAAATACTAATTCCACTTTCTTTTTCCCACTCTAAATATACGTCTGGATCACTTTTTGCTTTGAAATAATGGAATCTTCATCTTGATATTTCTCAAATTTTGAATAATATAATCATTTATTCTTCCTCTTTTATAACCATTTCTATGTCCAGATCTTCCACTAGAAGCTCTATCCTCAATGTCTTCAGAAACCCCATCATCATCATTGTCATCTCAATTAAGAACTCTACCAACTTGGCTATTTTGCAATCTAATAATTACAACATCTTGTCTCTCTAATCTGTCAAGGATTTGATTGAATCTAATTTTCATGCATTCCATGTGTTGTCTCAAGGCACGTTGATCCAATGTTTCTCTAGGTCATGCTTCCTCTCCACTTATTTCCATTAAAGCAATCTGTTATCATTCAAATCACTCAATTCACTAAGGTTAGTTCTTTAAAGAACTTAGAATTGAGGTAATTCTTTGTAAGTATTCGTTGACTAATTGAAAAAAAACCACAAGGGTTTTAAGGAAAAAAGAATGGAATTGAAGAAGAATGCAAATTGCAGAATTAAAAACTTAAATTAAGTGTTGAAAGAAAATTTACCAGAATTGATTCTAGGCAAAATTTATGAGATTGGGGAATTGAAAGATAAAGATACATGGAAAAAAACTGAAAGGCAGTTTGTTAGAACTTAATCTAGGCAGACATTAGAATTAAATCTTGGTAAACATTAAAGGAAATGACGAATTGAATGATAAATTACAAGTATAGTAAAACAAAGTCTCTTTCTACACCCCCTTTTGTTTTTTCAATCCTTGAGCCTCCCCTTCTTTCCTTTTTTTTTAATCCTTCGGCCTTCCCTTCTTTCTTTGTTTTTTTTGGTCGAAAATCATAACTTTTTTTGTTTTGTTTTATTAACAACAATGCAAATTAGACTTTGCTAATTATTAACAAAAGATGAACAAAACAGAAGGCAATTTAAGCATAAAAGAAAAAAGATAAACTAATCGATTTAAAAACTAAAGCTCTGATACCAACTGATGTGAACCCAATGAGAAGATATCTCAAGAACTCACAACAAATTGAAGAAAGTAGAAAAAAATCTAAATTGATAAGATGGGTGAAAATAATACCTCAGCCTAATGCATATAAAAGCATGAACTTTGGTGTATAGAAGAAAGGAAGACGCCACAACCTTGGGATGGAGGTTGATAAGTCTTGGAACACCAGAAGGAATGCCTTGATAAGTTCTAGTTCAATGAAAAACTAACAAGTGAGAATCTCACCTTGCTTTAAATTGAAATAAGTCAAAAGATACATGTTGTGACCGTCACCCCTTTATTTATAGCTATTGGGTGACCTAAAAATTCTAAAAGGTCAAAAGAAAACCCATTTAATAAAGGCCTATGTAGACTACCTAGCCATTTTAAGCTTATGGCATCATTACAACCCAAATAAAGATAGAAATTGAGCCAAGTGAGCCTACATATCAAACATAACCCTACTACATAAATATGAAACTTAAGTGTCTAATTAAGCTCATCCAAGGATTAAGTCGCATGACTTGTTCTTGATCAATCCTTCTTCAATTGTAGCTTTTGTTGGATCGAGAGAACCGATAGAGGGGGGGTGAATATCCGAAAACGTTCAGATTTTAGAATTAGAGAAATTATGCAGCGGAAATTAAAACAAACAAACGCAAACACAGGTAGTTTTACTTGGTTCGGAGCCTAGGTCGACTCCTACTCCAAGGCCCACGGTCGTTGACCGTTTTCTACGGGCAATTCTATAAGTGCGCAAATCAGTTTACAAGATTGAATTTACAAGTATAGCAAAGTAAACTTTAAAAAGAAAACACTTCTTTTACGGACGTCCGATGTAGGTTGTCTTTTTCAGAGCAGCGGGACGTCGTCGGCTCTTGAGTCTTGAGTCGAGAGGTTTCTGGAGCAGAGCGCGAGAGCAGAAGAGAGTGTATGCATTGGAAAGAATTGTTGTTCGAAGCCTTGGGGTTGAGGGCCCTTTTATAAGCCCTGGGGGCGCCTGGAACGTCGGGGGCGCCCCCCCCCCCACGTGTCGGCAGATCCGCCTTTCACTCGGTCAGCTTCTGATCCCTTCAAACTCGGAATCATATCTTGACGGGGCGTCCGGGACGCTGGGGGCGCCCGGGTTGACCGGGTCAGAGCTTATCCCTTGGCTTCGCTTGCTTCTGCTTCGATGGCTTGCACAGGGGGCGCCCGGGACGCTGGGGGCACCCGGGAGCAGCGGGGGCGCCCTGACCAGTAGCTGCAAAAATAGTTCTTTTACTTCGACTATTTTGTGTTCACCTTGGGGGCGCCCGGGACACTCCGGGCGCCCTACTCAGCTGTTGCCTCACTCCTTTAAGGCTCTCTGAGCTGCAGACACACGTTCCTTCGGTCCTGCATCCAGGGTTAGTCCAAAACCACATAAAGTAATAATATTTAAGTTTTATGCAGCCTTAGCTGTCTTGGTTCTGACTTTGGGCCTCCCAAATGGAGCCCTAGGTCGAACTGACGCCTACTGTTCCCTCGACGGGGAACGCGTCCTCACCTACTCCTCTCGGGAGAATGTACCTGATGCCAACCGGCTCCTCCGGTTGGACTTTTGCCCAGCGGTCCTTTGCCAGGTCTTGGATACCAAGCTGTCTTTCGCCCGGTGCCTAGCATTCCTTCGCCAGGTCTTCAGTCCCAAGCTGTCCTTCGCCTGGTGCCTAGCAGTCCTTCGCTAGGGCTTCAGTACTCTGGAATTCCATCGCTAGTGCCTAGCAGTTCTTCGCTAGGACTTTTTACCCTGGCATTCCTTCGCCAGTGCCTAGCAGTCCTTTGCTAGGACTTTTCCTGCATACTTGAGTAACATATTAGATATAACAAGTAAGACTTAACTTTTGAGCCCTTTTGTCATTATCAAAACTTAGGTTCGACTTGGGTGCTTTCTGCACCAACAATCTCCCCCTTTTTGATTTATGGCAACCGTGGTTCAAAAAGTTAAGTTAATTAGAGCAAGTAAAAATTAAATTTTGTTCCCTCCCCCTTGAAGGAATCTCCCCCTAGATTTTTCAAAAGTTTGTGGGGTTTTGAAAATAGATTCTGAGTCTAAAGATGGATTTTACTTAGAATAATTTTCAACAGAAGGTGGTGTGTTTTCCAAACTAATTTTAGTTATGTACTTTGAAAACTTTAAGTACTTGGGAAACTTTTGAAAACTTAGATAGTCTTTTGAAAATTTTGAGTTTAAAGTACTTAGAAAGTTTTTGAAAACATGAGTTTGAGTACAAAGGAAAAATTTTGAAGCCTTAAGCTTAAGGTACTCACAAGTTTTGAAAGCTTTAAGTTTTAAAGTACTTGGTAAACTTGAAAGCTTTAGTTTTAAGTACTTAGCATGTTTTTGAAAATTTAAGTACTTAGTAAAATTTTGAAAACTTAGTAATATTTTAAAAACTTAAGTACTTAGTAATGTTTTGAAAACTTAAGTACTTAGTAAATTTTGAAAACTTAAGTACTTAGTAAATTTTGAAAACTTAAGTACTTAGTAGAAATTTTGCAAACTTAAGTTTTGAAGTACTTAGTAGAAATTTAGTAAACTTAAGTTTTGAAGTACTTAGTAGAAATTTAGTAAACTTAAGTTTTGAAGTACTTGGTAAACTTAAGTTTTGAAGTAGAAGGAATTTTTGAAAACTTAAGTTTTGAAAAGATTTGAACACTTAAGTTTTGAAGTAGTTAGAAGGAATTTTGAAAATAAGTTAAGTACTTTTTAAATAAAGGATAGAGTTCAAAATTTTGAATTTTAAGAAAACATTTAAACTCTCCTTTCCTATCTCTCCCCCTTTGCCATATATCAAAAGAAAATAAATAGCAGAAACAGAATAATTAATATTGCATAAAGGAAAATGATTTTGCTGTACTGAACCAATTCATGATGAGAATTTAATCAAATCAGTTTCAATTTCCTCTTTTAGGGACCTGTCTAACCCAATTAGCTACTTACTAACTGTTATAAACAGTAATTTTTGCTAGGGTTAGTCAAGTTAAGTGTTCTGTGCAAGTTAGTTTTTCTAAACTTGACACTTAACTTGATTACTGTGTAAGTTGTATTTAGTGCCCCAATTACTGCAGATGCACTGACTTAAAACATCTTGAATTAAGACAAAGACCTAAGCATCTCAACCCTTTCTAGGTTATCAATCAAAAGTACCCTAAGGTGCTTGTGAGATGCTGGCTTCTAAATCTATAGGTGCATGCAGTTCTAGGGTTAGGGCCTAGGCTAAATCCATTTTCGAAAAAGCCCTAGTTTTGAAAGGGGGTAATTTTAAAATAAAGCTAAGTCGAAAAAATATTTAAACTTTTTCAAAACTAAGTTAAATTTGATTTTGAAAATATTTAAGAAATTTTACAAACTGATTGTGAACCCAAAAAAAATTGATTTTAAAAGCATTTGAAAATGAGTAAAGTAGTAGAAAAATCAACAAGCAAGGTAAACCTATTCTACCAAGCATAATCTTAACTGCCTTCTTAGTGAACTGAACTCAGACTCAGGTAGGGGTTTGGTGAATATGTCAGCTAAGTTGGATTTAGAGTCTACATGCTTAAGGACTATCTCACCCCTGGCCACATGATCTCTTACAAAGTGGTGTTTAACTTCTGTGTTTAGTTCTAGAATGTTGGATTGGGTTCTTAGTCAAGTTGATTGAGCTAATATTGTCAATGTAGACCTTAGTTTGATTGTAGTCAAGGTGGAAGTCTTTGAGAGTGTGCATCATCCATAAGAGTTGTGCAACACACTCTCCTAAAGCTACATATTCAGCTTCAGTTGTGGATAGAGCTACACAGTGTTGTTTTCTGCTGCACCAACTTACTAGACTATTTCCTAACAGTTGACAGCTTCCACTTGTGCTCTTTCTAACTAATTTACAACCAGCATAGTCAGAATCTGAGTATCCTGACAAATCAAAGGTTGAGGTCCTAGGATACCAAATCCCTACATTTAGGGTGCCCTTAACATATCTAAGTATTCTTTTTAGGGTTGCTAAGTGCGTTTCCTTAGCACAAGTTTGGTATCTAGCGCACATCCCTACAGCAAAAAGAATATCAGGTCTGCTGGCTATAAGGTACAGTAGACTTCCTATCATACTTCTATAGAGTTTAAGGTTTACTGGTTTACCATCAGGGTCACTGTCTATCTTTATATTAGTGGTCATGGGGGTACTTATGCTTTTAGAGTTATCCATTTTAAATTTCTTGATTAACTCTTTAGCATATTTGGATTGATGGACATAGTTTCTATCCCTAGTTTGTTTAATTTGTAATCCTAGGAAAAAATTAAGCTCACCAACTAAGCTCATTTCAAATTTATTTTCCATGATTTTAACAAATTCTTTTAGAAAGTTTGAGTTGGTGGACCCAAAGATTATGTCATCTACGTAGATTTGGGCAATGAATATATCTTTTCCTAGGGTTTTAATAAATAAGGTTGAATCAATTTGTCCTTATTTAAATTCTTTAGAAATTAAGTTGACAAGCGTTCATACCAAGCCCTAGGTGCTTGTTTTAGTCCATATAATGCTTTAGTAAGTTTAAACACGTGGTCAGGTCTTTCTAAGTCCTCAAACCCAGGGGGTTGTCCTACATAGACTTCTTCTTTAATGAATCTATTTAAGAAGGCTGACTTTACATCCATTTGGTATAGCTTAAATCCTTTATAGAATGCAAAGGTTAATAACATCCTAATGGACTCAAGTCTAGCTACTGGGGCATATGTTTCGTCGTAATCTAACCCTTCTAGTTGGCTGAATCCTTTCGCTACTAAGCGGGCTTTATTTCTGACTATTTCTCCTTGATCATTCAATTTATTCCTAAAAACCCACTTAGTGTCAATAACGGATTTGCCCTCAGGTTTAGGCACTAATTCCCAGACTTGGTTTCTCTCAAATTGGGCTAGCTCCTCTTGCATAGCTATGATCCAATCAGGATCAGGTAGGGCTTCCTCTATAGTTTTGGGTTCAATTTTTGAAATCATGGCTATCTGACTAAGGTTTCTATAGGACGACCTAGTTCTGACTCCTAGAGTTGGATCACCTACAATTTGATCGGTTGGGTGACTGAGTCTGGGTTTCTTGGTTTTTCTAGAACTTGGTTCAGCGTCAGGTCCGGCCGGTCGGTTTGATTCACTATTTGATTCAACTCTTTGGGCTGGTTCAATTGTTGGGTCAATAGTTGGTTGATTTGACTCAGTAGTTGGTTCAATAGTTAGTTCGTTTAAGGGTTCAATTAAAGGTTCAACAGTTTGTTCATTATTTTCTTGATCAGAATTTGATGAAGTTAGGTCTGGATTATCATATGTTGAATTGATTTCTTCATCAAATATTAAGTTTGTTGTTTCTTCAATTTTCTTAGTTTGTTTGTTGTAGACCCTATAGGCTCTACTTGTGGTTGAGTATCCTAGGAAGATACCTGGGTTGACTTGGATTGAAATTTCCTTAAATAGTCTTTGGTATTTAGGATATGGACTTTGCATCCAAAGACCCTTAGGTAGTGTAGATTTGGGAGTCTATGGTAGTACAATTCATAGGGTATTTTGTTGTGTCGCTTGTTAATCAGAACCCTATTTTGGATGTAACAAGCCGTACTAATTGCTTCTGCCCAATATTGGTTTGCTAAGTTAAATTCATTGAGCATAGTCCTAGCGGCTTCCTGTAGTGTTCTATTTCTTCTTTCGACTATCCCATTTTGCTGGGGGGTTCTAGGACACGAGAATTCATAGATATACCCATTTACCTTACAGAATTCCTCGAACTGTTGATTTTCAAATTCTCTCCCGTGGTCACTCCTAAGTCTTTTAATTTTAGTATCATTTTGATTTTCAGTTAATTTACAGAATTCATTAAATAGGTTTAGGGTTTCATCTTTGGTTTTTAGAAACCTAACCCAGGTGAACCTAGAGTGATCATCAACTATTACTAAGCAGTATCGGTTCCCACTTAGTGACTTGGCTCCATGTGAATCAAATATGTCAAGGTGCAGGAGCTCAAGTGTGGTTTGAGTTAGGTCATATTGGATTAGTTTGTGATTAGATTTGGTTTGTTTACCTTGATTACATGATTTACATATTAGGTTTTCATTATTTTTAATTTTGGGGATACCTTTGATTAAGCCAAGTTGGGTGATTTTTGAGATGGTTCTCAGATTAGTATGACCTAATCTCCTATGCCAGAGGTTTGATTGTTCTAACTGAGTTAACATACATTTGGGTACTAGGGGTAGGTTTATAGTGTAAACATTATTTTTCCTAGTGCCCTTAAGCATGACTTCTGAGTCTTGTAGGTTTCTAATCAGGCAGTTAGAATTGTTGAAGGTAACTATAAAACCAGAATCACACAACTGACTTATGCTAAGCAAGTTAAAATTGAAATTTTCAACCAAAAGGACTTTCTTAATAATAAAGTCAGATTTAAGTTCAATATTACCTGACCCAATTACCTTGAGTGTAGCATTGTTACCAAATGCTACTGAGCCTAGGTTCTTGAACTTGAGTTTGGTGAATTTCAATTTATCTCCAGTCATGTGTCTGGAGCAACCGTTATCCAACATCCATTGGTCCAAATCTTTATGTTCCTACACATAAAGAGTTATGTTGATTTTGATCCAATTAGAGTCAGGAATAGCTTAAATTGATTTTCACTGCCTAGTCTGTCTCACCCAAATCTAGGGTTTTTAATCATGTTAGCCTTACAGGTTTTGTGAGATAGGTTTTGATAAGTACAATTTTTGAAAAACAATTTATTTTGAAAATCTTAATTAATTTTGAAAACAGTTGAATTTATACTTAGTAAATTTTGAAAACTTAATTAATTTTGGAAATAATTGAATTTATTTAAAAATTGTTTGAATCTATACATAACTGAAAATTTGTGTTAGATTTAAATTTTACAAAGACTAATTTGAATTTGAATTTTAAAAATTGGCTTCCAGGTCTTGGCGAGGCACTAGGCCTTCTTTGACCGTAGCCTTATTGGATCATCAACCCTTTCCTTGACAAAGCCTTTTAATGAAATTTCATTTTCAAAATTAATCTTTGAAAAATTCTGGTCTAACTAGTTTGGGTCTTGGATCGGTAGCTTCGGCTAGTTTCACCAGTCTAAAGAGATCAAGTATACTTGACCTTATTAGAATTGGTTTCCCTAACGTACTATCATCTCACCTCCACCCAATACTATGTTGTTAAAATTTTAGTTAAGTTTGTTCAGTCCTTATACTAACCATTCCTAAGTTTAAGCATGGTAAATTGCAGGAATTTAAATAAACAATCAAGCAAGCAAATTTCAATCAAGAATTAAATTCTATCTAACAATAAATATAGTTTTTAATTTGGCTCCCCCTGGACTAAAGCCACGATAATGGTTAGGCAAGATGTGAATATTGTCCTTGGGGATTCAATAATGATTTGATCCAGATTGTTGGTTCAGGCATAGTTTTGGTACCCATGCCTAAACTTTTGGTCTGGACTGGTTCAGTACAGCAAAATAGGATCTTTGTCTAGATTTGGTTCTATATCCAAGTCCGGATCGATTTAGAATTGATTTCTGCTTTCCAAGAATCATGTCAAGATTCTTGGAACCAGAGGTGAATCGTTCTAAGGCTGATATAAGATCCTTAACCTGAGTTTTCAGGGAGGAGTTCTTTTTCTCAAGTTTTTCAACTTGAGTAGGAGTTCCTTCTTGAACCTTCTCGGTTAAGGGTTTAGAATCAGCTCCCTCTTTCAGGAGTTTTACTTCCTGTCAGAGGGATTCGATTCGGAGTGTAGCTTTCGCCAAATCTCGAGAAAGATACGAAATTAGTTCATTTAATTGACTTCTAGTAAATCCACTTACCTTGATTTTGCCATCTTCTGAAAAGGTCAGTCTGTCGTCGTCCTGTTCTGATTCTGACTCGGACTCGACTTCTTCTAAAGCGGTTAGAGCTAGTAGGTTCGACTGTGGGACCTCTTTTTCTTCTTCGGAGGAGGACTCGTCCCACGTTGCTTGAAGTGCCTTCTTCCTTCTATTTTTCTTGGTTTCCTTTAGGTTCGGACACTCCATCTTGTAGTGACCCTTCTTCTTGCACTCGTAGCAGGTTACGTTGGGCTTGTTCTTTTCGTTTGCGGGTATAGCTGGTTCATCCCTTCTTCAGCTGACTTTCCGCTTGTTGGTTTGGTTCTTCAATTCTTTGTAGTAGTTTCTTGCCAGTCGAACCAGCTTTGGTCGATCTCCTTCTTCATCCTCTGAGTCTGAGTCTGAGTTAGACTCTGGTTCAGGTTGAGACTTTTTCTTTGTTGTCTTCCCAGTTTTACCTGCAACAAAGGCAATACTTTTCTCGGCCAAATTGCAGTTAGTCTGTTCATGTAATTCTAATTCGGAGAACAATTCATCTAATTTTATTTTTGAAAGATCCCTTAAAACCTTGTATGCATCTACCATAGATGCCCACAAGGTGTTTCTCGGGAAAGCATTTAAAGCATACCTTATTAGGTCACGATTTTCTACCTTGTGACCAATGGTGTGAAAACCGTTCATTAGTTCTTGGATTCGAGCGTGAAGCTGAGCTGCTGTTTCGTTGTCGGCCATTTTGATGGTGTACAGCTTGTTCAGGAGCAGATCTCTCTTGCTGATCCGAGTGTCTGATGTACCTTCGTGCAGCTCGATCAGTTTTCCCCACAGCTCCTTGGCACTGTTGAAAGGGCCCACCCGGTTCAGCTCCTCTTTTGTTAAGCCGCATTGTAGTGTCTGGGTCGCCTTTGCATCCGCTTCAATTTTCCGTTTCAGAGCGGTGTCCCACTCTGTGTAGCTTTGAGGTACTCCTTCAGCATTTTTGGGGATCTCCAGTCCGGACTGGATGATTATCCACATGTCCATCTGAGTTTTCAGGTGGACCTCCATTCGTCTTTTCCAGTAAGAAAAGTCTTCTCCACTGAAAAGAGGAGGTCTGGCTGTGCTGAATCCTTCTTGCATGGCCATTAGGTATTTTATCTGAAAAAGAGATAAGAGAAAAAAAAACTTTGTCCCAAGACTTGGTCTTGGTTAGTAGTGTGGGATAAAGAAAATTAAATATCGAGGGGTGTTGCACCAACCTCGATCAACGAGAAGAAATTCGAATGAAAAAAGAATATTAGAAGAAATTCGAACGAAAAAATATTAAAAAAATCTGAAAAATTTTCAAACTGGTGGTTGCACTAAATTTGAACTTCCCCGCTCTGATACCACTTGTTGGATCGAGAGAACCGATAGAGGGGGGTGAATATCGGAAAACGTTCGAATTTTAGAATTAGAGAAATTACGCAACGGAAATTAAAACAAACAAACGCAAACACAGGTAGTTTTACTTGGTTCGGAGCCTAGGTCGACTCCTACTCCAAGGCCCACGGTCGTTGACCATTTTCTGCGGGCAATTCTATAAGTGCGCAAATCAGTTTATAAGATTGAATTTACAAGTATAGCAAAGTAAACTTTAAAAGAAAACTCTTCTTTTACCGACGTTCGATGTAGGTTGTCTTTTTCGGAGCAGCGGGACGTCGTCGGCTCTTGAGTCTTGAGTCGGGAGGTTTTCGGAGCAGAGTGCGAGAGCAGAAGAGAGTGTATGTGTTGGAAGAATTGTTTGTTCGAAACCTTGGGGTCGAGGGCCCTTTTATAGGCCCTGGGGGCGCCCGGAACGTCGGGGGCGCCCCCCCCCCCCCCCCACGTGTCGGCCGATCCGCCTTTCACTCGGTCAGCTTCTGATCCCCTTCAAACTCGGGATCATATCTTGACCGGGGGCTCTCGGGACGCTGGGGGCGCCCGGGTTGACCGGGTCAGAGCTTATCCTTGGCTTCGCTTGCTTCTGCTTCGATGGCTTGCATAGGGGGCGCCCGGGACGCTGGGGGCGCCCGGGGAGCAGCGGGGGCGCCCGGGAGCACGGGGGCGCCCTGACCAATAGCTGCAGAAACAGTTCTTTTACTTCGATTGTTTTGTGTTCACCTTGGGGACGCCCGGACACTCCGGGCTCCCTACTCAGCTGTTGCCTCACTCCTTTGAGGCTCTCTGAGCTGCAGACACTCCATTCCTTTGGTCATGCATCAGGGTTAGTCCAAACAACATAAAGTAATAATATTTAAGTTTTATACAGCCTCAGCTATCTTGGTTCTGACTTTGGGCCTCCCAAATGGAGCCCTAGGTCAAACCGACGCATACTATTCCCTCGACGGGGAACGCGTCCTCACCTACTCCTCTCGGGAGAATGTACCTGATGCCAACCGGCTCCTCCGATTGGACTTTTGCCCAGCGATCCTTTGCCAGGTCTTGGATACCAAGCTGTCCTTCGCCCGGTGCCTAGCATTCCTTCGCCAGGTCTTCAGTCCCAAGCTGTCCTTCGCCTGGTGCCTAGCAGTCCTTCGCTAGGGCTTCAGTACTCTGGCATTCCTTCGCCAGTGCGTAGCAGTCCTTCTCTAGNGAATGTCAGCTTGCCGTCGTCCCGTTCCGAGTCTGAGTCAGTCTCGATTTGATCCGAAGCGGTCAGGGCTAGAAGATTGGACTGAGGTGCTTCTTCTTCTTCTTCTGAGGAAGACTCGTCCCAGGTTGCTTGGAGTGCCTTCTTCTTTCTGTTCTTTTTGGACTCCTTTAGACTTGGACATTCAGTCTTGTAGTGGCCCTTCTTCTTGCATTCGTAGCAGGTTACGTTGGGCTTTTGTTTGTCAGTTGCCGGTTCATCTTGTCCGTCCTTTCTTCGGCTTGTTCTCCGTGTGTTAGTTTGGTTCTTCAACTTTTTGTAGTAGCTTCGAGCTAGCCGGACCAGTTCTGATTGATCTTCTTCTTGATCTTCTATTTCTGAATCTGAGGTAGATTCAGGTTCAACTTGAATTTTCTTCTTGGTCATTTTCCCTGTTTTCCCTGCAAAAAAGGCTATACTTTTCTCGACCAAATTGGAGTTAGTCTGTTCATGCAGCTCAAGTTCAGAAAATAACTCATCTAGCTTAATTTTTGAAAGATCCCTAGAGACCTTGTATGCATCTACCATAGATGCCCACAAGGTGGTCCTAGGGAATGCGTTTAGGGCGTACCTTATCAGATCACGGTTTTGAACCTGGTGACCTATTGCGTGAAGACCATTCATCAGCTCCTGGATTCTGGCGTGGAGCTGGGCTGCTGTCTCGTTATCTGCCATTTTGATAGTGAAGAGCTTGTTCAGTAGCAAGTCTCGTTTGCTGATCCTTGTATCTGAAGTTCCTTCGTGGAGTTCAATCAATTTAGCCTACGCGGTTCAGCTCTTCTTTCGTTAGTCCACATTGTAGAGTTTGGGTTGCTTTGGCGTCAGCTTCAATCTTTCGTTTAAGGGCAGTGTCCCATTCTGAGTAGTCTTGTGGTACACCTTCAGCATTGGTGGGAATCATCAGTCCAGACTGGATGATTATCCACATTTCCACCTGAGTTTTCAGGTGGACCTCCATTCGACTTTTCCAGTAGGGAAAGTCTTCTCCACTGAAAAGTGGAGGTCTGGCGGTGCTAAATCCTTCTTGGATAGACATTTGTTACTGAAATAAAAGTAAACAACAAAAATATTTCCAAGACTGGTCTTGATTAGTAGCGCGGGAAGAAATAATCAAACACAGATTTCAAGGGGTGTTGCAACCAAAAACTCGAACGAAGATTTTTTTTTATTTTAAAAAAAATGAGAGAGAAAAAAAATCCGAAAATATTCAAACTGGTGGTTGCACCAGGTTTGACTTCCCCGCTCTGATACCACTTGTTGGATCGAGAAATGCGAGAGAGGGGGGGGTGAATGTCGCATTCGTTCGGATTTAAAAAGAGCGGGTGCGCAGCGGAAATAAAAGAGAACACAACAACGCAAACACAGCCGGTTTACTTGGTTCGGAGCCTGGGTCGACTCCTACTCCAAGGCCCACGGTCGTTGACCGTTTTCTGCGGGCAATTCTATAAGTTCGCAAAAGTTTACACACAAATAATAATAAAAATATTCTCGTAAACTTAAATACAACTCTTGTTACCGACGTCCGGTGAAGATTGAAGTTCTGGAGCAGCGGGACGTCGTCGGCTTGAGTTGGCAGCTTTCTGGAGCGTGTCGTGGAAGCAGAAGAGCGTAGAATTGTCGAAGGAATTGGTTGTTCAAGAATAGGGTCAAGGCCCTCTTTATATAGGGCAGGGGGCGCCCGACATGCTCGGGGCGCCCCCCACGTGGCTCTTGATCCGGCGAGCCCTCTGGTCAAGGCTGATCTCTTCATCTTCGGGATCAGCTTTGACCGGGGCGCTCGACGCGCGCGGGGCGCCCGGTTGACCGGTCAAAGCGTCATCTTCAGGGCTTCGCGAGAGTGAGCTGCAGCAGCCTTCAGTGGCGTGGCACAGTGGGCGCCCGAGACACGCGGGGCGCCCGACATGCGGGGCGTTTACCTCTCTGCTGACTTTGGGTTGACTCTGGGGCGCCCGACACATCCGAGGCGCCCTACTCAGCTACGGCCTCACTCCTTTGAGGCTCTCTGAGCTGCAGAAACACAGTCCTTCGGTCCTGCATCCAGGGTTAGTCCAAAACAGCAAATAATAAGTTAGTTAAAATAGCCTTAGCTGTCTTGGTTCTGACTTTGGATCTCCAAAATGGAGCCCTAGGTCGAACCGACACCTAATGTTCCCTCGAGGGGAACGCGTCCTCACCTACTCCTCTCGGGAGAGTTTTACCTGGTGCCAACCGGATCCTCCAGTTGGACTTTTGCCCAGCAGTCCTTCGCCAGGTCTTGAGTTACCAAGCTTCCCTTCGCTTGGTGCCTAGCAGCCCTTCGCTAGGTTTTTTCTTCTGGCAGCCCTTCGCCAGTGCCTAGCATTCCTTCGCTAGGGCTTGTCCTGTCTGGCAGTCCTTCGCCAGTGCCTAGCATTCCTTCACTAGGGCTTTTCCTGTACACTCAAGAAACTCGTTAGACAACCATTAACCCTTAACTTTTGAACCTTTTTGCCAATATCAAAACACAGGTTTGACTTGGGTGCATACTGCACCAACAATATCTTCATATTCGGATGTGGATGATGCTTTTTTTTTCTTCTTTATCTCTATTCTTCTCTACTTGAGCCACTTCATGATCATTTTGACTTATCTTTTTGGGCTCTTCTTCTTATGTAAGCTTTGGTTCTTCCCATAGAACCATCTTGACTTTGCTTCACAAATCGTGGGTGTTCTCATAATTACCTACACGACTCATTATATTATTAGGCAAAATATCTATTAAAATTGATATTACCTTATTATTTGCTTTTGATCGTAACTGTCGCTCCTCGATCCAATATCATGGTTAGAGCTTCTTCCCTTTCTTGTCTCTCGGAACTTCGAACGGTTTCTCAATTGTCATACTTATATCCCAATCCGTTTCGAAGAAGACCTTCATCTTCATCGTCCAAAAGGTGATATTGTATAGTCCTCCTCCTTTAAATTTTGGCGGAACTACAAAATCAACCATCTTCTTTGCCTCCTCGGCGGTTAGTCCTATGGAGAGTGACCTGCTTTGATACCACTTGTACGGGATCAGATGGCTATCTAGAGGGGGGTGAATAGACATTGCCCTGTAATCACTTAGTTCTCTTCCTACAACGTTAGTGTGCGCAAGCGAAAATATAATTAACTGAAACACTAACAAGAAGAGACAAACGGTTTAACATGGTTCGGAGATAAATCTCCTACTTCACAGCTGTCCGTAAGGTGGACAATCTCGATCCGTTGGTAAATGGTTCCACAAAAAACCTCCGATTAGCTCATGTAGCTCCTTGTGGGCAGAAAAATCTCGCCACAACCTCGCACAAAACCTCTGAGAGCTTAGACTACAAATTGGCCTTTAACCAAGTCCAATTTCGTCAACCCTAGCCAGCCAAACCGAACTCTCTTAAATAGAACTCGTTTGCTGAACTAGCCGTTACTAGTCGACTAGTGTCAACCCTAGTCGACTGCTCCAGTCGAATTTGAACGTTACAACTTAACGTTCGAATTCCAGTCGACACCAGTTAATTGCTTCTAGCAGTAGTCGACTGCTCAAATCCTAAACTTAGGGTTTCCCTTCCCGAGTACATTTCACTTGCACTCGGACCCTCATAACTTATTTGACTCTTCTTTGCAACCTTGACTATTACCTTCAAGCCTTCTTTGCTTTGTCTCTCGTCCCTCGGATGCATACAATCCCATAGCTCGTCTCCATGTCATCCTTCGTGTTTGTCTTTGGCTCTCGTCGCTCGGATACATACAAGCTCGCGACTTATTCTCATGTCATCCTTCACGTATGCCTCGAAATACGCTTCCCTCAAATCATTGTTGTTGTCTTGTCCATGGTCTCTCAGATGCACCATCCTTCACCGGACCCGAAACCATCAAGCTGAGTCTATGTATAACCTGCAGAACTTGCACACTCAAATACACATATCAAATACAAGGGCAGACCTAACATAAACCCTTTGCCAAAATATCAAAACACATGGTTACATGGACCATAGATTGCCTCAACAACTTTTGCCCTTGTTGCTAAAATGACCACTGTTCGTATCTTAATTATTGTTTCTTCTATTCATCGATCGAAAATATCTCAGATGAATGTCAAGAATGCCTTCTTAAATTGTGATCTTCAAGAAGAAGTGTATATGATGCTTCCTCCTAGAGTTGCTCACCAATCTGGTGAAGTTTTTAGGCTTCACAAAGCTCTCTATAGACTCAAACAAGTACCTTGTGCTTGGTTTGTGAAGTTTTCCATGGCAATTACCTCTCTTGGCTTTCGTCCTAGTAATCATGATTCAGCTTTTTTTGTCAAATGTACGCGTGCAAGTCGTATACTTTTATCTTTATATATGGATGACATGATAATTACTGGTAATGATTTTGATGGAATTGATCTTTGAAGTTTGAATTGGTTCATTGCTTTGCTATGAAAGACTTAGGTCTACTACGCTATTTTTTGGGGATCAAGATCGCAACTTCTCTAAAAGGTTATCTCTTGTCTCAGTTAAAATATATAGGTGATCTATTTGAGTGTGCGCGTCTCACAATAGAGTAGTTGATACTCCCTTTGAGACTAATGCTCTGTACTCTCTATCACATGATTCTCCTTTGCCATATCCTAGCCTCTATTGTACAGTTGTGGAAAGCTTGGTTTATCTTATTGTGACTCGTCCTGATATTGTGTATGTTGTGCATTTAGTTAGTTAGCTTGTCGCTGCACCTACCACAGTTCATTGGGTTGTTGTTCTTCATATTCTCCGGTATTTTCGGGGAACTTTGTTAAATCCAAAACTTTATCATCGCTCAGGAGAATATTTCAGAAAAAGGACCTAGGATTTTCGAGCTCTTAGACGAAGTTTAGGGGATTTAAATGATTAAAACTAAACCTTAAAGGGGTTGTTTGCTAAAATGTTCAAATTTAGGGGTGCAATTCGAATTAACTATGAAGGTTGGGCTTAAATGCAAAATGACCTCGAATAAGAGCCGGTTAGGGCTCTATTTCCGCCGTATTTCTCTCCTTCCCTACCCGATCGAAGCCGCCACCACGACCATTGCCTGATCCACCACTCCGGCGAATCACACCCTTGGGGTCTAGCGAGCGACTGGGTTACGACTTCCTCGATTGCCAAATCACCTTGTGAGTAGGAGCTAGGGCTTCGCCGCAGGCGTTTTAGGGCACAGCTGTGGTCAAGTCGGTCGACGACACCCTCACGCGGTCGGAGCCCCACCGGAGGTCAGCTAGGGTTCACTTAGCCAGGAACTCGAGAGCCGATACATCGCCGATCAGTGGTTGGTCTTGGTTCAAGGGAGTGACACCGATAGCAACTTGGGTAAGGGTTCCTCTAGCTGATACGATCATGTATACAATAATTGGATCTGTGGTTGAGAATGAATCGAATCCTTGTGTGCGCTAGCAGATTGGATTCTGGAAATTGGAATTGGAAATGGGGCTCCAATCCCTCATCTTCTGCTTGTTGTGAGGGTCTGCAACTGGGATTTGAGGTAAGGGATGAGTTGATTGTTTTAGCTCCTTATGTTGTCTCTGATTGAAACTTTTATTCCGTGAGGGATCTGGGAATTGGAGTGTGATTTGGTTTGTTGTAGCAACTCCTCCTTCTTGGATTTGCTACTGAAACTTATGCATATGTTCCTGGTTGGTGTATGCCATTTTTCTGTGCGATCAGGAGCTCTTGTTGTGGAGACCGGCTTGGTCTCAGGTAAGGTGGTGTTTTTCTAGACCGGCTAGCTCTGTTTATTTCCCTATGATGGAGTAGCTACAGTGAGTTCTATTCGAGTTGTTGGGATTTCGATCTCCATCTAATTGAGCTCCACACTTACATAGATTCATCAGGTCCGGGCTTGAGAAACTATTTTGAATTTGATGGTTGGATGTGGATCTGTGTTTTGGGTTGGGTTAGGTTTAGATTAAACCTAAGTTGAACCGGATTGTGATAGTTTGGTTTAATTAGGGATTAATTAGTAATGAAGGATTCAAACCTAACAACCTAATCTTGATGAGGTTGAATTGGAAATAAATCTAAACCTTAAGTACGTGGGGTAGTTAAGGACCTTTCCATTTAATTAGATGTGATTAAATGAAAAGGCAATGGTAGGGGTAACCCCAACACGGTTTAGGGATTAATTAGCTGATTATTATTTGTTTGCAATAACTAATTAAATATGTCCTTGATACAGGGACTTGACTTGGATTTATTGCTGCTTATTTTGGCGGGTGGTTCTTTCTGCTTTTGATACGGACTTCTACTCTTGGAGGCGGGTACTTCTTGTTTGTATTTGTAGTTCCACTTTATCTTTATGCATGGCTAGTTGCTATTTATGTAGTAGGCTGTTATTGACCTTTATTTGCTACCGTTTGTTATTCTGCTTGATACTTATGCTTGACCTTGGATATGATCTAAATTTTGCTTCTATACAGTCTCGTTTATTTATTATTTGATTCTGTATAACATTGGTATGACATGAGTATGTAGATGTAGAATAGCAGACCACTGTATGGTTGCATTGATTGTGTCTAATCATACTTGCACGTGTGTCTAGATATGGACTGATTGGGTTATTATGGCATGTCATTTGATATCTACATTGATTTGATTGCTGTTATTACTTGCATGTGCTCCTAGACGTATGATGGTTACGTTATTATACCTGTGATCGACCTGTGTATGATAGGTTGTGTTATGTATGATGACCTGGTAGGGGTTGCATGTGTGAGAGTCATGCACCATACCTGCACTGTTGCATGCCGGCGATCAGCGACTCCCTTGTGGTTGAGCCTATCGTCTTCCGGTACATGATATGCACACACGACCACTCATGGGTTAGTGGATACCATTGGGTGTGTGCATTTGCTCTGTACTGCTCCGCTCGACCGCTCATGGGTAGTGGTTTCAGAGCGTGGTAGCATGCAGGAATTCCTTCTCATTCCATAGACTAGAGGAGATGAGAGCGACGCTCCGTCATATATACATGGGGTAGGGGGTGGTCCCCTGCCAGCATCCTATCCACTCGGTCACTCAGGAGCAGTGATAGCAGGGTGTGTACAGTGTCATAGCTCTACCCACTCGGCCGACACAGTATCGCCTGTCTCGGTGGCTTGATTGGTGTCAGGGGTGACCATGACATTGCATCATGTGCATATGATGCATTGTGCATTTTGATTGTAATTGCTATATTTATTTGCTGCACTTGTTTGACATGCATGTACAGGATATGCTTATGTGTGGTTTGATGACCCTACACTTACTCGTGTGGTACAAGTCCTTTTATGGTCAGTATAGACTGATTTCTGGTATGTACAGTCAGTTGTTACTTTCAGTTATGCATATTCTGCTATTCCTGTTGAGACTGTATCCTGTTGTTTCTTTATAGCTTATTCAGCTATTTTGTTGGTCATGCATATCTTTCTATATACCCGCAGAGTCTACTTGGACTCACCACCCGTCACAATGTTTTTGTTTTCAGGTTGACAGCTCGCCGGAGGAGCCCAGTTGCCGGTCCCGGGACCCCACGACTCCATTTGGATGGGTGCTTCTGCTAGTTTTGTTTCTTTTAATAGCATTGTCTATGTTTTGTATTCGTTTTGTTACCGTGGGCTTGTATTGGATTTATTCTTGTGGTATTGTATTCTTGAGTCCTCTGTTGGACTATGTGTTGGTTGTTTTGTTGCGCGTCTGCCCTGGGGGCAGCTCAGGTGAGTGTCACGGATTTTTGGTGTTGCGATATTTTCATTTTCCATATATTAGATATCTATTTTGAGGCCTGAGGCCTAATTATAAACTGCGTGTGTTGTTTGTATGTGTAAATTATCCGCCGGACAGGGGAGATGTTGTCCGATTTTATATTGGATCAGCGGCTCTAATGGTCTCGGGGTGTGACAATTTATTTTGGTATCAGAGCCCAGGTTGCCGGATACCTTGGGGACTTGTGGATTTTCGATGTCTATCTCATACCAATTTATTTTGGTATCAAAGACAGGTTCAAATGCCTATTCATGTTTTTTGGATTTGTTGTAGTTAAATCTAATACCTACTTGGTAGGTGTCGGAGCTCGGGTTAGAAGAGATCTACCCAAGTACATTTCGCATTTTCGGAGTCGCTTTCTCGACGTGTTTTGTACTCTGGGACCTAGCGGTGACGGGACATCTCTAGGCGGCAAGAGGTATATCTTTTTAGAACTATCCTACCTTTAGTGCTCATTATTAGATTTAGGATTGATTAGACTATCTCGGCTTGGTGGGATCATATATTCATACTGGATGGATAGATATATGTAGACTTGGTTTACTTGGATTGACATGTTATCAATCTATCTTATTCGTGATCATTCATGTGAGCGATTAGTGACATATTGCGGATGAGATTTTGGAGCAGAGAATGTTAATTCTCTTGTAGCCCTGATTGTTGAATCGGACAGCTAAGGTCAAATATGTTGACCACCTATTGGAGGATAAGGATTTTGATTTTCCTAGATCTTACTATTCATTTACTTGTACTAGCTATTATTAGTTGGGCGAGAACTAGAGTTGCTTACCGTAGTTGGTTCGATCAGTATAGGATTGACATACCCTGGTTCAAGGAGTTTCAAACATTTGGGTTGCTCGTGCCTGGTTAGGTGACCTGGATGGCACGGTTAGGATTCCTGACCTATCTGGATGTAGAAGGTAGCATTAACTATATACTATCATCGTTAGTGGAGGAGTAATACATCCTATTCCATGAGGATTTTGACCATGAATCACTTGTACTTGGTTGATGATCTAGAAAGTACATGTTGAAGGGTGACTTGAGTGGATACAAAAAAGTGTAGAGCTAATTGCTTTACACCTACAGGTTACCATGTGTACTTGGTTTGGATAACCAAGGAGGTACCTTTGTACTTATGATTTGCGTTGAGGCGAATCACTTACGAGGCTATACCACCTTTGGGTGGAAGATACCGAGGATGGCCTTCAGGGAACAAAGAATCATATCGTGATTATGTTGAGATACTTTTGAGAGATAGCGTGTCTCTATGTTATGGAATTAGAACTCAGAGGTTTCTGAGCCTTGAGTGGAAGAACCGGAGAATATTGGGTTACGAGGCGATGGTTGGTCGACTCACGCATTGCTACGCGATTTTATGAGAGATTTTGACTCATAGATTGAGTGTTCGTGGTTAGATAACCTCGATGGTATATCGGGATGTGCGATCCGTTATGGTATCGAGAGGTGGATTGAGATTTACGAATCTCTATGACATGTTGTATTTTGAGGATTCTATTAGTGGATATGGACATGTCGAATTTGTAGCTTTTTGATGGATCATTTTGTGGATATACGATCTTTCTGTGGTTGGTTATTTGGAAGTTGGTTATTGATAGTATCTTATGATATGACATTTTGGCGGAATCTTAAACTATATGATATTTTTTTGATGGTTTATTGGAGGATATATATATGACTTGTGATATTCGGAGGATATTATTGATTTGGGGATACTTGAGTGATATTCATGAATTTGACGTTTGAGGATCGAAGTATAGACTTAGCGCTAATGATCATAGGATTGAGTGCCCTGAGTAGTGCTTTGTTTTTCATGTCCGTCACAAATATCTTTGGATGAGCTCTAGAGGATGCCTACAATTAGATCATGCGATCTAGGGTTGCCTTACTAGTTGGAGAGATTTGGTCAATAACCAGTGGATATGGGAGACCACTGGTTTCGGTAGGCTGTTACCTTACCCGGGAATATAGGGTTAATGCCCGTCAGCACTTATATGGTAAGTGTTGTTAGTATTAGTTGTTGGTGAATACCGTACCCAATGACGAAATTTGGGGATCAAATTTTTATTAGTGGGGGAGGATGTTAAATCCGAAACTTTATCATCGCTTGGGATAATATTTCAGAAAAAGGTCCTAGGATTTTCGGTCTCTTAGACGAAGTTTAGGGGATTTAAATGATTAAAACTAAACCTTAAAGGGGTTGTTTGCTAAAATATTCAAATTTAGGGGTGCAATTCGAATTAACTATGAAGGTTGGGCTTAAATGCAAAATGACCTCGAATAAGAGCCAGTTAGGGCTCTATTTCCGACGCATTTCTCTCCTTCCCTACCCGATCGAAGCCGCCACCACGACCACTGCCTGATCTAGCACTCCGGCGAATCACACCCTTGGGGTTGAGCGAGCGACTGGGTTCCGACTTCCTCGATTGCCAAATCACCTCGTGAACGGGAGATAGTGATTTGCCGCAGGCGTTTTGGGGCACAGTTGTGGTCAAGTCGGTCGACGACAACCTCACGCGGTTGGAGCCCCACCGGTGGTGAGCTAGGTGTTGAGGCAATCGGCCCAAGAATGATCGGGAAGATCATGGTTTTGATGTATGTGTGCCAATATGTTTAAGGTTAGGGTGTTGTGTTGTATTTGATATATGTGATTGAGTTTGCAGGACTTGGAGAATCACACATGGAGAATGTTGGAAACGGATGGCTAGAGAGGGGGGTGAATCTAGTCGGACACAAAACTTTTGAGCTTTTCAAATCTATTCTGCACTTCAGAGTTAGGCAGCGGAAGCAAATGCAGAAACAGAAAACTAAAAATAACAACCCAAAGCAAAGGAAAGCAAACCGACGCTAACACCTCGATATACAAGGTTCGGGGATAACTTGCCCCTACTCCTTAGCGTGCCCGTAAGGTGGGTGATCCCTTGATCGTCGGCAGATCAAGCCCTGGTGAACACCGGATAAGATAGAGCTTCCTTCTCGGTGGAGAAACCTCTCCACAGATCTCACGGATGACGGAACTTGAGAAAATTGGCACTAAGAGAGACTCAACTAATGGGAAACCAAATCAAACAAGGAACTTACCCTAATTAGAAAACCAAATCTAAGTTCAAATTGCAAACAAACACTAATCTGAAATATAAATTCAGTTATGGCAATTTTCGGAATCAAGCAAATTAAGACAAATCAATGCAAAGCAAATTTCGAATTTGCACTAGCAACAATTATCAACTTAGCATGAACTGTTTTTGAAAGCCAACCACTGCCTAAAAGAAATTCAGAAATAAGCGAATGCAAACTGATTGATTCAAACACAATCTTATGCCATGAAAGCAAGCTAAATTCGGATGCAATTGGATCCAAATCAATTGGCACGCAAGGGAAATCCTTTGTGCCAAAAACTAGCTCTAAATTCGGAAATAAATGATCTTCAAACTCAACTTCTCTTTTCTTTTTAAAACTGATGGGTTCGATTGGAAACAAAGATATTAGGACAGAGCTAAGCAAGATTAAGGCAAGGAATCGAAACTGAAAGCCAATCTAGAAAAACACAAATTCGGAAATGGAGTAAACAGAAAACAGATTTGAAGTTCCAAGATTCAGCGTATGCTTGGATGCAAAACACGCAACAAACTCAAACTGATGCTTTGATCGAAAGGCCAAACAACTAATGCTAAATTATCTAGTGTTTACTCAGCAAAATGCAGAAAATCTTCAGCTGGAATTATCAGAAACAAGTTTTGGGTTTTTCAGAAATAAGATGGCACGCAAACTACCATTTAATGCACGAAACTTATAGCAAGTGCTACCTTAAACCAAATGCACTATCTATCTAATGTTGGAGCAAAGATTTACAACTAAGAAACTCAGAAACAACTAAGAAAACAAGAAATCTGAGACAAACTCAGAAACTGAATGAAAATTTCAGAAATGATATGGCACACAACTGGGAATTGGCACGCAAGGTTTAACACTATGATTCAACTAAAATTTAACTAAATCTATCACTAAACAAGTTTCTAACTTACTGACATTGAAGATTAAAATCCTAATTAAGCTGAACAATTTAGAACATAGAGCTAAGTTGCTGGAAACTAAAATCGCAGAAACAGAACAGTGCAGTGATCCAATTACAGCTACAAAACTTGGAAATTAAGGACCTAAGCTACTCCTCCACCATTCTTCAACTCAAGAGCTCCTTGGTCGTCAATCAAGGGAGAACCTCGGACCCGCAAGCTCAACAAATCAGTGAAGACCTTCTCTGCTACCGAATCGAATCAGACCATGCCAAAACTGAAATTCAGCTCCGAATTCTTCAAACTAGCTGTGGTGGCTTACGATGTGGATTTGGTAGTGACCGAGACCTTCCAGGGAACCCCTCTGGTCAGCTCGGATGTAATGGAGGTGGAGCACAGCTGAGCTCGATTTGATCGGATGGCAAAACTGCCGAGACCTCGCGCAACTTCGCTATTGAGCAAAAGTCAACTCTGAAACTTCACTGAGATCATCTTCACTAACCTAGACCTTGCTTTGATTAATGATTGAGGGATCGCGCCTCAGAAATGGAGAAAAAGCAATGAAAAACTGAAGAACTCGATGAAGGTTACTGTAGCGGCAGAGACGCGATGGGGAAGAGCTGCGGCAAAATTTCCTTAAGTAATTAAGCATGGACGGTCCAGATTGATTTGCTTCAATCCAACAGCAGATCTTGGTCTGATTTGAGCCAAACTTTGATGATGATGATCTGGGGTCAGGATCTGCCTCGTGGTAGCTCAGATCCTCCAGATTTGCAACAGATGGTCCAGATCAAGCTAATCTTTGAATGGATGATCTAGAGCCCTCCAAGCTTGATCCAACGGTTGATTGAGCTCTGATTGTGATGAAACCTTCAGATCTTGATCAGGGTGCTTGATCATCCCTAGCCTTAGCTCGGATTGCTTCAGATCATCCCGGATGGCTCAGATCTAGCCGCTCTTGAATCGGACGGCCCGGATTAATCGTAGGCTTGATAATCTGATCCGGGTCACTTCCGACTCAAGTTTGACCCAATATGCCTTAAGTCCTTGAACCTTTGGTGCCTACAAAAATAGATCCAAAATTTAGTGGCCAATTAATCCAATTTAATGCAAATTTGCAATTAAGTCCAAAATAAAGGTAAGTTCTAAAACCTAGGACAATTTCACAATTAATCAATAAAAATATGAGTCAAACATGGATTTTAACATCTAAAATAATCAACAAAAATGGTACTTATCAGCCCGTAAGGTGGGTGATCCCTTGATCGTCGGCAGATCAAGCCCCGGTGAACACCGGATAAGATAGAGCCTCCTTCTCGGTGGAGAAACCTCTCCACAGATCTCACGGATGACGGAACTTGAGTACAGGAGATCACACAAGAAGAAACACTCACAAAGCTCTCACAGGAATGCAACAAGATCGCTCAAGCACAAAGCAACAGAGAGCACGAACACAGCCCAGCCAAACTTCCCAAGTTTTTGTCTTGTTCGCCCCGGCTCCTCTGCTTCCAGCTTCGTCACTTAAGCTCTGCTCACCATCACAAGCTTCATCAGCATCCACTGGGCCAGCCTGAACCCACTGACCTCCCTGAGTACTCAGTCCACTGAAGACCTCCTCTCCAGCTGAGCCTCCGTCAGTCTCCAGTTGCGTCAGTTGCCCGTTGAAACCTGAGAATGAGAAACAGCCAAACCTGCTCAACGGAAAGCCTCCCATTGACCCTCCTTGAGTGTTTGAATCACCTGCTATCACCTGCACACTTAATCAGAGTGTTAGAGCAGCATATCAAGCAGCAAATCATTTATTAGAAGTGAAGCGCAGTGAATCGGATATGGTCAGAGCGTCTGACAACGCAATTTGAATTAAAGTGATCGGTCACCGGACCGATCCAGGGCTTGTGGATCGGTCACCAGACCGATCCACTGCTTCGCTGGGAATCCCAGCTCTCGCGGCTATACACTCCTGATCGGTCACCGGACCGATCAGAGTGAAGCCTGATCAGTCACCAGACCGATCAGAGTGAATCCTGATCGATCACTCAGACCGATCAGGACAAATGAGCAGTGATTCTTTAATCAGATCCTAAGTCCCTGATCGGTCACCGGACCGATCCAGGGTCTGATCCGGAGGAGAACTCACTCACTGCTCACTCCCTGATCGGTCACCAGACCGATCAGGAACGAGTCAGTGAGGAAGCTGCTTGCTCCCTGATCGGTCACCAGACCGATCAGACATCGCTGGATCGGTCACCAGACCGATCCACGAAGGAGCAGCGTGCCAATATCCCTGGTCGGTCACCAGACCGATCCAGGGAGTCAAACCCAGCCCTCCAAGCTAGGGTTTCTCCATCTAACTCTCCAAGTTGGGAATTTGCACCTAACCCTCCAAGTTAGGACTTTTCACCTAGCCCTCCAAGCTAGGACTTTTCACCCAACCCTTCCAAGTTAGAACTTCATCCAACCTAGCCCTCCAAGCTAGGATTTTTCACATAACCCTCCAGTTGGGACTTTTCACCTAACCCTCTAAGTTAGGACTTTTCACCTAGCCCTCCAAGCTAGGACTTTTCACCCAACCTTCCGAATTAGGACTTTTCACC
Organism: Boesenbergia rotunda; assembly: GCA_024364735.1. NCBI lineage: Eukaryota > Viridiplantae > Streptophyta > Magnoliopsida > Zingiberales > Zingiberaceae > Boesenbergia > Boesenbergia rotunda. The sequence goes on from JAGFNQ010001121.1 coordinate 351,166, forward strand.
ACCTGGCTTCACTCACCAGGACCCGGCTTCACTCACTGGGATTTCCAACACCTGGCTTCACTCACCAGGACCCGGCTTCACTCACTGGGATTTCCAACACCTGGCTTCACTCACCAGGACCCGGTTTCACTCACCGGGATTTCCAACACCTGGCTTCACTCACCAGGACTCGGCTTCACTCACCGGGATTTCCAACACCTGGCTTCACTCACCAGGACCCGGCTTCACTCACCGGGATTTCCGACCCGGCTTCACTCACCAAGACCCGGCTTCACTCACCGGGATTTCCAATCACCTGGCTTCACTCACCATGACCCGACTTCACTTACTGGGATTTCCAACACCTGGCTTCACTCACCAGGACCCGGCTTCACTCACCGGGATTTCCAATCACCTGGCTTCACTCAACAGGACCCGGCTTCACTCACCGGGATTTCCAATCAGGACTTAACCACAATTAGTTCAACCAAACTTAAATCAAACCTTAAATCGATGTCAACACCAAAACAACAATCGGGCCAGACTGCATCAACAATCTCTCCCTTTTTGTTGTTTGACAACCCGATTTAACTTGATTTAAGTTTAGGCATTAATGATCACTTTGAAGGCAGTTCAATTATTGTAAGGGAATCAAGATCCTCCCCCTACAATAACCCTAAACTTAATCAACCATTTCTCCCCCTTTGTCAAACATCGAAAAGGGTATGGTTATTAAGTTTAAACATACCTCCCCCTCAAACCACGGGTCTCTCCAAAAAATAATCAAAGGATAATTTCTGAATTGCATATGAGAGGCATATACCATAAATGTATCATGGCAACAATGTATATGCATAATACAACAATAAGTGTAGATTTTTGAATTGCATATGAAAACATATACCAAATAATATCATGGTCAAGTATGTATATGTTTCATATGACAAGTAAGGAATGCATCTGTATCTGATATATAGTCCCGATTGGTCTCCGTAACCGATCAGATTCGTTGATAACTTGATACAGAAATATTTCTTATTAGTCTGGGGAACGATCAAATCTCAAAAAAATTCCTGAAACTCTGATACATTCCTGATCAGACTGCATTAACAATTTGCATTCCATAATAGGGGTGTAGACTCTATTAATATTCGACATTTCAGAAACATTTTTGAAACACGACATCAAGAACAAGAGTCATGGCTCAACAAACCCTTTCTTATGAATTTGAACATTCCAACATAGGTTTGTATCAAATCAGTATTAGGTTTTGTTCCATGTATCTTGACCATCATCCTATTACTCAGTTCTATTGATACTTCATCAAAATTGATGAAGGGGGATTGGTATGAGGAGTGGTCTGATACAATTTGGATTGATCTGAGAATCAGTATTGATCTGATCGGTCACCAGACCGATCAGAATGATTCCTGATCGGTCACCAGACCGATCAGAGTGTGTCCTGATCGGTCCGTGGACCGATCTGGTTCGATACAGAGAGGTTTTCTGAATCAGATTTCAGAAACCGAGTTTCAGAAATTCTGAGAAGTTTCAGAACCTTGTTGTCTGTTTTTTGTTTTTTTTTCCTTCTTAGCCATTCCCGAACCCCTAACTCAATTAATGTTAATCCATTTGGTCCTAAGGGTTCCCTTAATCAAGATATATGTCATGATCTGTGTCAAAGCATGATGAGTATGTTCTTAATCATGAACTTGAGTCCCAAAACCAGGTTTGTATGATCAGTTATGTTCTAAGCATGTTCTTGGCATGATCATGTGTGAATCAAAATATTCCAAGTATGATCAAATTTCATGATACACAAGGTATGATCAAATTTTCAAAACACACTTGGATCAAATTAGTATCTAACTATGACCAGATTTCTAAAACATGCATGCATACAATCATTTAACTAGAAAATTCATAAACATCGACAGCTTACAAAATCATAAGCATGGATAGCACACAATCCCTGGATGTATATAGCTATTTGATAAAGATGAACTAGTTACTTTCCTCTTTGTTTTGGAAACAAAACTGATCATAGTAAAACTTTAACACAAAAGTAAACTACACTTATGCATGATTAATTATGTTCCAATTGTATTCATAACATGCTTGCTTCAATCAATTTTGGTAACTCATAGATCTAGATTTGTCCCAAGTCTAGAATCCTAATTCTCCATTCTATTGATAGTTCATAGATTGGATTGGAGAATTCATAGTCCCACATTTCTATCAAGTTCATGATTGAAATCAAATTTGCATGCCATAGATTAATGATAATAACACACATTGTAAAATCATGGCATACTTGATTATGGAAGAACTTAAACACTAAAGTAGATTGTACCAAGACTAAGTACTTCAACACATGAATTTCATAAAAATCACTAGCCAAGGGATTATATTGTCATAAGATCTAAAACAATGGAGCTTAAAGCACTTAATTCGAATTTTCCATAACCATCCATGTGAATGACAATTTTCCTTTGGTCATGGGTTTGGAGCACCAAATATCAACCTCCCATGTTGATAGATGCTCCCCCTCAAATAATGCTTATACAATTCTAAAGATAGAGGTTTTAGGTAACCAAATTTTGGGACCTAAAGAACCTTCAATCAAGGACTTTGGCACCCATGCCTTAGTCATTTTCTTCTTAACCTTTTGAACCCTAGAATTGTTTTGTGCTCTAAATTGGGTTCTTGACATTAAAGATATGACACTAGGTTCTTTAGGTTGGTAACCCAAACCAACCTTGTTGTACACCGCCCTTTGGGAGTTAAGAATCATATCTAAGGTTTTTGAGCCAATTGAAAACTTCTCAAGAATATTCTTGAGATTTTCAACTTTGCTCTTCAAATCCTTATTTTCATTTTCAAGACCATTAACATGTAAATCATCAATTACCTCATCCTTAGAGGTTTTCAATTTTTCTACTTCTAATTTTAAGGATTTAACTTTGGCCTTAGATTTCTTAAGCATGTTTGTCAAGCAAGCTATTGTTCTATAGCACTTATCTAGCTCGGGAGAAATTACCTCTTCATCATCCGAAGATGATGAAGGCGCGGTTGAGGAGTCACTTGATTCATCACTGCTCTCATTGGATGATTCTTCTAAGGCTACGAGAGCCACATGACAGTGGTTCTTTTCCTCCTCCTTCTCCTTCTTCTTCTTCCTGTCACATGCCACAAAAGCCAACCCTTTCTCCTTTGGGCTTTGGTTAGAGATCTCATGTAGTTCCATTTCACAAAATAGATCTTCTAACTTAACTAAGGAAAGATCCTTGGAAACCTTGTAGGCATCCACCATGGATGACCACAATGTATTCCTTGGAAAATCTTTTAGAACTAACCTTACTAGATCCCTATTTTCTACCTTTTCATTGATGGAGTGGAGGCCATTGAGGATCTCTTTGAATCTTCCATGGAGTTCACTTACCTTTTCATTTTCTTCCATAGACAGATTTTGGAGTTGACTGTGAAGGAGGTCCTTCTTGGCTATTCGGGTGTCTTGAGTTCCTTCATGGAGCTCAATGATTTTGTTCCAAAGATCTTTAGCACTTGTAAAAGGACCCACCTTGATCAACTCCTCCTTGGTCAACCCGCATTGCAAAGTGACTACCGCTTTGGCATTTGCTTCACTCTTTCTTATTTGCTCAGCCGACCAACTTGAGGAATCGAGATCTTTTCCTTCAACATCTCTTGGAGGGATGAAACCTTCTTTGACCGAGAACCATATGCTCATGTTTGTCTTCAAATAAAACTCCATCTTCGATTTCCAATATTGAAAATCTGTGCCGTCGAAGAGTGGAGGTCGGTTTGTGCTCATTCCTTCTCTTCCAGCCATCTTGTTGTAAGCTCTCGGATGTTAAGCCTTGAACAGAGCCCCAAGCTCTGATACCACTTGTTGGAAACGGATGGCTAGAGAGGGGGGGGTGAATCTAGTCGGACACAAAACTTTTGAGCTTTTCAAATCTATTCTGCACTTCAGAGTTACGCAGCGGAAGCAAATGCAGAAACAGAAAACTAAAAACAACAACCCAAAGCAAAGGAAAGAAAATCGACGCTAACACCTCGATATACAAGGTTCGGGGATAACTTGCCCCTACTCCTTGGCGTGCCCGTAAGGTGGGCGATCCCTTGATCGTCGGCAGATCAAGCCCCGGTGAACACCGGATAAGATAGAGCCTCCTTCTCGGTGGAGAAACCTCTCCACAGATCTCACGGATGATGGAACTTTAGTACAGGAGATCACACAAGAAGGAACACTCACAAAGCTCTCACAGGAATGCAACAAGATCGCTCAAGCACAAAGCAACAGAGAGCACGAACACAGCCCAGCCAAACTTCCCAAGTCTCTGTCTTGTTCGCCCCGGCTCCTCTGCTTCCAGCTTCGTCACTTAAGCTCTGCTCACCATCACAAGCTTCATCAGCATCCACTGAGCCAGCCTGAACCCACTGACCTCCCTGACCACTCAATCCACTGAAGACCTCCTCTCTAGCTGAGCCTCCGTCAGTCGCCAGTTGCGTCAGTTGCCCGTTGAAACCTGAGAATGAGAAACAGCCAAACCTGCTCAACGGAAAGCCTCCCATTGACCCTCCTTGAGTGTTTGAATCACCTGCTATCACCTGCACACTTAATCAGAGTGTTAGAGCAGCATATCAAGCAGCAAATCATTTATTAGAAGTGAAGCGCAGTGAATCGGATATGGTCAGAGCGTCTGACAACGCAATTTGAATTAAAGTGATCGGTCACCGGACCGATCCAGGGCTTGTGGATCGGTCACCAGACCGATCCACTGCTTCGCTGGGAATCCCAGCTCTCGCGGCTATACACTCCTGATCGGTCACCGGACCGATCAGAGTGAAGCCTGATCAGTCACCAGACCGATCAGAGTGAATCCTGATCGATCACTCAGACCGATCAGGACAAATGAGCAGTGATTCTTTAATCAGATCCTAAGTCCCTGATCGGTCACCGGACCGATCCAGGGTCTGATCCGGAGGAGAACTCACTCACTGCTCACTCCCTGATCGGTCACCAGACCGATCAGGAACGAGTCAGTGAGGAAGCTGCTTGCTCCCTGATCGGTCACCAGACCGATCAGACATCGCTGGATCGGTCACCAGACCGATCCACGAAGGAGCAGCGTGCCAATATCCCTGGTCGGTCACCAGACCGATCCAGGGAGTCAAACCCAGCCCTCCAAGCTAGGGTTTCTCCATCTAACTCTCCAAGTTGGGAACTTGCACCTAACCCTCCAAGTTAGGACTTTTCACCTAGCCCTCCAAGCTAGGACTTTTCACCCAACCCTTCCGAGTTAGAACTTCATCCAACCTAGCCCTCCAAGCTAGGATTTTTTACCTAACCCTCCAGTTGGGACTTTTCACCTAACCCTCCAAGTTAGGACTTTTCACCTAGCCCTCCAAGCTAGGACTTTTCACCTAACCTTCCAAATTAGGACTTTTCACCACCTGGCTTCACTCACCAGGACCCGGCTTCACTCACCGGGATTTCCAACACCTGGCTTGACTCACCAGGACTCGGCTTCATTCACCGGGATTTCCAACACCTGGCTTCACTCACCAGGACCCGACTTCACTCACCGGGATTTCCAACACTTGGCTTCACTCACCAGGACTCGGCTTCACTCACCGGGATTTCCAACACCTGGCTTCACTCACCAGGACCCAGTTTCACTCACCGGGATTTCCAACTCCTGGCTTCACTCACCAAGACCCGGCTTCACTCACCGGGATTTCCAATTAGGACTTAACAACAATTAGTTCAACCAAACTTAAATCAAACCTTAAATCGATGTCAACACTAAAACAACAATCGGGCCAGACTGCATCAACAGAGAACATATCCGAGGGACGAGAGCCGAGGGAGGAGAGCTCCAAGGGCAAGCCGGGAAGTGGACTTCAAGGGCACATGTGAAGGGTGGCAAGGAGGCAAGCCAAGGAAGGCTTGTGTGCGCATCCGAGGGACGATAACCAGAGGAAGAAGACTTCAAGGGGCAAGCCAAGGGAGCATACTTGAAGGCATACGTGAAGGAGAGTATTTGGAGTGAATGTAAGTGAGTGGAGAGGTTGGGCAGTCGACTGGTCGAAGGGCAGTCGACTGCCAAAACTCACAAAAAGTTTTCAACCTCGGACCAGTCGACTGCCCCAGGGGCAGTCGACTGGTCACCCCCGAAAATTAGCCGTTGGCTGGCATTTATTGCTAAGTCAGTCGACTGCCCCAAGGGCAGTCGACTAGTGCGGGGCTGGACAGCTTCTGAAGTTATCCTATTCTCTTATAAAAGGGGACTTTTTGGCACGAGTACGATACAGTTTCTTACTGTACTAAAGTGCTGCTAGTGCCCCGATTGATCAGATCTTCCTCTCGCTCTTCATCGCATCTTGTAAAGAGGAAGAAGATGACTTTTGAAAAGGTTTCTCCACCTCGAAGGAGGGTTTCATAGTGGAGAGTGTGCAACCGCGTGGATCCTTGGATTAGTCACCCTTTCGATTGGATACCAAGTAAATATACTCTGAGTTAGCATTGTTCTTTCATCTTTCACATATTTTGTTTGTATTGTGCTAACCTCTTTGTAGAGAAAATTTTGAAAAAGTGCTATTCACCCCCCTCTAGCAACGCACGCGATCTAACACTAGGGTTCACTTAGCTTTCATTGTGAAAGACGAGGAAGGAGAAGAAGGTGTGGCTTTCATTGTAGAAAAGGAGAAGAAAAAGAGGAAGGAGAAGAAGAAGGTTGTGTATCCATCATCATCCGACTCGGAGGAGTCTAGCTCTTAAATGGATAGCGACCAAGAGGCCTTCATGGTAAGAAAAATGCGTAGGGCTTTTATAAATTTTTCTAACAAATCTTATGCTAGAAAAGGATCAAGGAGTAAGGGCAAAGCAAAAGACATCATCTGCTACAACTGTCACCAAGAGGGACATATGAAGAATTAGTATCCCCAACTAAAGAAAAGTGAAGAAAAGAAGAGGGGTGACAAGAAGAGATCAAAAGGAAAAGAGAAGAGTGCCACCAACCTCAGGGCTACTTGGGATGATCTATCATCCTCGGAGGAGGAAGAGGAGCATGTGTCCCACTTTGCTCTTATGAGAGTGGACCATTCAGAGTCATCCGATGATGAGAGAGGCTCATGTAGTGAAGAAGAAAGTGGCTGATAATTTCCATTTTTACGATTATTTTAGGCTCTCAAATTCATATTTTGATCTACTTTTACATGCTTAAGTTTGCATTTACATTAGGTTTCATGAATTGTCTCTATTTTAGCTTTTGATTCAAATCTTTCTATATTTGAGATATTTTGGCACTTACATTTGAATCTAATTTTGTAGGTTTTGAATGACCATGGACCTAGATCATATTGAGTCAAACTTGAGTCAGAATTGACTTTGATCAAGGGGATCAAGAGGTGGATCAATGTGGGTCGTCCGATCAAGAAACGGCTAGATCTGAGCCATCTATCATCTGCTGACCAGTCCGAGCTTAAGTTAGAGTTAATATAGACCACAGATCAAGATCTGAAGATTTGGTCCCAATCAAAGGTCATCCAACCGTTGGATTGAGCTTAAGAGGAGCCTAAATCGTCTATTCAAAGATCAGAGCAATCTAAGCCATCCGTTGCAGATCAGAACGATCCCAGCTGAGGAGGAGTAGATCAGGACCATTGATCAAGATCTGGAAGGTTTGGTTTAGATCGGAGAAGATCCGATCGTTGGATGGGGCAAGGAAGATCTCAGCTGTTCAATTTCAAATGGAATTAGTTAAATTGGGAATTCCCTCCGCCAAGCTCGTCATCGTCGCGTAGTTGCAGATCGCAAGTTCCTTCTTTGTTCCTCATTTCTTCATCATTTTTCTCCTCGTTTTCTTCTTAGATCGCGCACGACCAACATTAGATCCAGTTCTTCTCAAGATTTCAGATCATAGAGGTAATCTCCTTGTTCAATTTGCTAATCGATTGTGTTTTTGGAAGCTCGGGTGAGGGTGTCGTCGGAGCTCTGTTTTCATTGATCGATCCATTGTCGATCGCCGGGTTTCCGTCGTCCAGAGAGCTGTCGAAGCTTCAGAGAGGTTCTCGAAAGCATTTGAGGGGTTTCTGAGCATCGATCGTCATCCAGTCGATCGAGATGGAAGAGATTGCGGAGTGATTTCAGCTTCTGATCGTTCACTGCGATCGGACAGACACGCCTCTGATCGGTTCCCAGTCCAATCAGGGGAGGATCTGATCGGTCCAGTGATCGATCAGGAAGATCCAAACACATAAATCCATTGTAACTTGACCTTGGGAGTTCTTCTTCATTGGTTTTTGAGCTAGGGGGTTCATAGCTGGACCTTTGTGTGACGGCAAAGGGAAGTCTTGATTAGAAACTGATTTGGTGTTTAATTTAGGATAATTTTGTTCCAAGCACTTGTTTTCTTTACATTGTCCTAGTTGTTCCCATTACACTTCAAGCCAATGTTATTAAACAATGTTTGATCTGGTTTTCATTATCTTGCAAGTTAGTTTTCTGCAATTAATTCCTTGCAACTAGTTCTTTAATTTCAATTCAATAGTTGAAGTCGAATTGTTTAGTTCCTTTCAATAGGTTAAGAGTAGTCCTTGCAATTTCCTAATTCACTCTCTGCTTTAGTTAAGCTCATTCATTTTATACTGTTATCTCATTCTTGTTGCAAACAAACCCCCATTTTATTAGAAAACCCAAATCATCAAACGACAAATAACTTTCAAGCTTGAATCAAACATTCACAACTAGTCCTTGGAAAAATATGACCTGAGGCCCCTATACTACATTTTCATTTTGTTAGCCAAGGGTTTTCAGTTTATAAATATCTAAATTTGAGGCTCATCGTGACACTTGCATTGGGCTACTATCAAATTTTTGGTGTCGTTGCCGGGGAATAACTAGTTGAGTTTGTTTAATTTGAGCTTGTGTTTATTTTCATATTCTTTGATTCCATTATTTTTATTTGCTTTATCTTTCTATACACATTTGCTGTCATTTTTGTTTGGTTGATGACCAGGACTGTAGGAGGAGATATTATGGAGTTTAATCTTGAGATAGAGAGAACATTCAGAGCTAGGAGAAATCAAGGTAGAGTTTCAGAAGCTATTGAAAAATACTCCTACTCATTCAAGCAGTCCATGGCAGAATATTAGTATTTTTAGAATTGTCAACAGTAGTTTCTGAATTTCCAGCAACCCTATCAACATTTTTAGCAACCAAATCAATAATTTCAGCAAAACCAACCTTGGAATCAGCCAGAACAGCAGTTTCAGCAAAATTTTTAGAATTTTCAGCAACCATTTCTTCAGCAACCATTTCATCAAAACCAGCAAGTTTATCAAGATTTTCCACAACCCTCACAGATCTCTCATAATTTTCAGCAGAATTTTCAACCATTCCAGCAGAATTCTCAGTTTCAAAATTTTCAGCCTTTCAACTAACATTTTCAGCAAGCAGATCAGCAATTTCAGAGCAATAATTTCCAGCAACATCATCCTTGTTATCAAGCTAATTTTCAGCAATTTCAACAATCCAATCAATCATTTCATCAGCCCCAACAACAGAATTTTCAAGGTTCATAGCCTACTTATGATTTTCAGCAACCCAATGCATCATTTCAGGACCAACAAGAGTTCTATGCCCATCAAGGAGACTTTGAAGACTCTAGTTTGTTTAATGAACACCAACAAAGGCTTGAGGAGATGTTGCAACAAATTCTTCAACAACAGTAAATTTTACAACAACAAAGGCAACAAAAAGATGAGTCCACTCTTCAAAACATTGAAAGGTACATTGAACAAATAGCCAGTGGAATGAATCAAATGCAAGCCCAAGGATCAAGTCAATTACCTTCTCAAGATACTCCTAATCCTAAGGGGAATGATTATGCAATAACTTTGAGGAGTGGGGAAATTGTTTCAAGTCTTAATGTTCAAAGTGCCGATTTTTCTGAAAAATTTCCAGCATCTTATTTTCCAACTCAGATCAGCCCCGAAACAGTTTCCACATCAATTGAAAGTGACCCTAGTTCAAGCCTAAGCCCTTCTTCTATTGATCTTGCAATTTTGGTGGAAGAAGAAGAAGAAATCAGCAAAATCAGGGTACCTACAGCAGCTATTCCTCCTGAAGTTCCTGCTCAAGACTCATTTTCGAAAATTTCAGCTTAAGTGGAGGAGCCAAAAGTCTCTTTACCCTTCCCACAGGACCCCAGAGAGGATCCTTCTATCATTAGCATGGGTATTTCAGATGAGGTTGTTGAGGCAGAGTTATTTGATGATAGAGTTTCATTTGATATTCACAGATGATGTTTAATCTCAGAGGAAGCAGAGGAGGTGTTAGCTACAGAGGAGGCTGAAGATTTGGAGGTTGTATCTGAGTCACTTCCAGTTGCAGATGATTCTACAGGTGTAGGGGATTGCACGAGCCCCAGGGATCACTTATATTGATTGAGATATCAGAAGATTCAGAGGATAGGTTTGAGAGTGTAGGGGATTGCACTGAGCCCCAAGGACCACCCATACCTACTAGGCAGTCATTAGCTATAGAGGCATTGGAGGAGATTGATAGTAAAGCTTGTGACAGTCTTGAATTCGATTTTGAAGCTCTACAGGACCCTTCTAGTCTTTTATTTTATGATGATATAGTTGTTGTTGGTCCTAACTTTTCTAATATGGTTGTTGCAGATATTGTTGATGAAGCATGCATTGGAGATGATTCTATAGGTGTAGGGGATTGCACTGAGCCCTAGGGATTACCAATTTTGATTGATATGCCAGAAGATTCAGAGGATAAGAATGAAAGTGTAGGGACTTGCATGGTGGAAGCAAGAACCCAAGAATTACCTATTTTAGTTGTATGTCCACCAGAACCTTAGCCTGAGGTGGAGCCTTTGCCTGATCAGAAGGAGGTCATAGTTACATCTACTCTTGTAGAACCTTCAGGTATTTCTCAGCAAGACAAGGTAAGTATTTCTCCTAATTTTTCAGAAAAACTCATAGAGGTACCTAAGGTTGATTTAATTGGCCATGACACTGTTGATTTAATTGGATGTGATACTGTTGATTTTGTTGGTTGTGATGTATTTCCTGATACACCCTATGTAGAGGATAATTTTTCAGAAAATCTCATGTAGGTACCTGAGATTGATTTTATTGGCTGTGAAGCAATTCTTGATACATCCTATGTAGAGATTGATTGTGAAAAATCCATAGAGGTACCTAAAGTTGATTTTATTGGTTGTGATGAATTTCTTGATACATTCTTTGTAGAGGATAATTTTTCAAAAAAACTCATAGAGGTACCAGAGATTGATTTTATTGGTTGTGATACATTTATTGATACATCCTATGTAGAGACTGAGACTGATTGTGAAAAACTCATAGAGGTACTCAAAGTTGATTTTATTGGCTGTGATGCATTGCTTGATATATTTTATGTAGAGGTTGTTTGTATTTCATTTCTTTCTTACCCTGCATGCGTGGGGGAGGTATTTTCTTTTCATGGTTTTGCAGGGTCCCGTAGGCTTCTGGAGTGGGTACTCCAACTTAATAGCCTCCAACCCCCCGGAAAGAATTCCAAAGAGCATATAGTGGGAGGGGTGGAGTTCACTTTGACATGTATCAATTTACCCCAAGAAAGGATTTTGAACCTTAATCGTCTCCGACCACCGCAACATGTGTATGCGAAATTGATAAGGGAGAAAGCTGTGCACTATGAGATTGATTACATGAGGATAGTTCTCCCAAGATGGATGCTCCGTGCTCTTTACCCAACTTGAAGGGGAGTTGTTTCTTCTTACACTCTTATTTCATTGTGAATATCGTTTTTAAGTTTCTAGCAATAAATCTTTCTTTTAAAGTTAGTTCTTGCTAATAATGCTTAGGTAGTGTAGAATGAATAAAGAGTCATTGTAGACATCATTTTATCCCTTTTGGCATTTTGTTTCATGCATGAGTTGGAATAAATGTATGTTTCTAGATTTTCTCTATATCATTTTAGAGTCCTTTGAAAGCAAATTAAATTTGATTGTTAAAACATAGGATTTGAGCCAATGGATGAAAATTCTTGGATGCTTGAGTACTACTTAGTTATGAACTCTAGATTGATGACTTGAGATGAATTCTTTTTACCTAGTGAGGATTAGCCTAATTCTCGTGATACACACATGTGATTGTACTCTAGAACTTGCTTAGGTTCTTTCAAAGTTATATTTCTATGATTGGACCACATCTATAGAGGTGAATCACTTGGTTTCCTTTTTCATATCATTTTTGCAACATTCCTTGTTGATACACTTTTATGCTATTTTTCCTTTCCCTATTCTTTATGTTCATCATAATCTTGTTCATATCGTATCATTTTTGTTCTTGTTCATAATCTTGTTCATATCCTTTCCCTAATCTTCATGTTCATCATAATCTTGTCCATGGACTTGGGTACTTTTATGTTTCTTGATGTTACTTTGCCCGAGACGGGCAAAATTTTAAGTGTGGGGGAGGATCAAGTATTTGATCAGATATAGAGGATAAAATGTGGCATTTGGCAATATACAAGCAAAGGTGGCAATTGAAGGAGTTTGTATCAAGTTTGGTTGCAAGAGTAAGTAGAGCATATGATTCCGTATTCATTATATGTTTTGATCAGAAACGTTTCTGTTGAAGATGAATTGAGCTGTACAATTCAAGTGTGAATTGAATTTGAAAGTGCTGAAAGAAAAAAACTGAGAAGCTAAAAGGAAGCAAAAACTGGGTGGCTGTAAAGGCAGCTAAATTGCAAGAATTAATGATACATTACTATCATTTTGATGGAAAGAAATGGGAGCTTCCAAGTGTTAGAATCATTGAAAGAAAAGGAAGCAAAAACAAAAACAAAAACTTGGCTGCAGAGAAGAAAAATCAAAAAAATAGAACAGCAGAAAAGAAAAGAAAAGAAAATAAAAATATGAAGTGGAAATCAAGTGCTGGGTTAGATTTCTGATGCGAAGATGAGAACAAGGAGCTAGTTGGTTTTAAGATGTAGTATTGGTTGAAAAGGAAAAAATCAGGTAGAAACAATTCAGAAGGCTGCTAAAATCAGCTACTGATCAGACCCTGATCGGTCACCAATCCGATCAGGGAAAGCCTGATCGGTCCCTTGACCGATCAGGAGAAGTCTAATCGGTCCCTTGACCGATCAGCAGAGTTAGCACGCCAAATTCAGTGATTAAAGAGTAATTGTTTGTTCCCTACTCAATTTTAAGCTCTGAATTCATGAGAAGATCATCAAAGGGGCAAAGTTCATTAGGTTACATTTTGAGTATTCAAGTCTTCCATTTTCTTTACTTTTCCATATTTCCTTATCATGTCATATTTCTTTACCATATCATATTTCTTTACTTTATTTATCATGATTCATAAGTATCAAAATTCATTAAACTTCTATTTCAATTCTTATCATTTCATATTTCCTAAACTTGTTTGAATAAGCTTTTGTAGGTGTGGATCCAAATCAAGAATGATGGTGGAGAGTAGAACATAAGCAAGCTTATGGTAGTGCAAGAAACATGTTGTGCGTGAGTGAGCTCCACTTTCATCAAAAATGTAGAACTTAGGAAGAGAGCCACTAAATATTCCCTTGAGAGGTTTTGAGAGTTAGTTCATCTCAATGAGTCATGAAAGATGAAGTATGCTAAGTTGTTGATTTAAGGACAAGATACTAGTCCATTGATCTTAGATTTTTGAGAATTGACAACCCTAGGTAATTTCCTTTCAATTGCTTCTAATTATGATTGAGACTAATCTAGGAGATACATTACTAGTTAGCTTGTGCGAGACGCCCAAGAGTAAGTGTGGAGGAGTTGATAATTACCATTTTGACGATTATTTTAGGCTCTCAAATCCATATTTTGATCCACTTTTACATGCTTAAGTTTGCATTTACATTAGGTTTCATAAATTGTCTCTATTTTAGCTTTTGATTCAAATCTTTCTATATTTGAGATATTTTGGCACTTAAATTTGAATATAATTTGTAGGTTTTGAATGACAATGGACCTAGATCAGATTGAGTCAAACTTGAGTCAGAATTGGCTTTGATCAAGGGGATCAAGAGGTGGATCAATGTGGGTCATCCGATCAAGAAACGACTAGATCTGAGCCATCTATCATCTGCTGACCAATCCGAGCTCAAGTTAGAGTTAATCTAGACCATAGATCAAGATCTGAAGATTTGGTCCCAATCAGAGGTGATCCAACCATTGGATTGAGCTTAAGAGGAGCCTAAACCGTCCATTCAAAGATCAGAGCAATCTGAGCCATCCGTTGTAGATCTGAATGATCCTATCTGAGGAGGAGTAGATCAGGACCATTGATCAAGATCTGGAAAGTTTGGTTCAGATCGGAGAAGATCCGACCATTGGATGGGGCAAGGAAGATCTCAGCCGTTCAATTTCAAATGGAATTAGTTAAATTGGGAATTCCCTCCGCCAAGCTCGTCATCGTCGCGTAGTTGCAGATTGCAAGTTCCTTCTTTGTTCTTCATTTATTCATCATTTTGCTCCTCGTTTTCTTCTTAGATCGCTCGTGACCAACATTAGATCCAGTTCTTCTCAAGATTTCAGATCATAGAGGTAATCTCCTTGTTCAATTTGCTAATCGATTGTGTTTTTGGAAGCTCAGGTGAGGGTGTCGTCGGAGCTCTGTTTTCATCGATCGATCCATTGCCGATCGCCGGATTTACGTCGTCCAGAGAGCTGTCGAAGCTTTAGAGGGGTTCTTGGAAGCATTTGAGGGTTTTCTGAGCATCGATCGTCATCCAGTCGATCGAGATGGAAGAGATCGCGGAGTGATTTCAGCTTCTGATCGTTCACTGCGATCAGACAGACACGCCTCTGATCGGTTCCCAGTCCGATCAGGGGAGGATCTGATCAGTCCAGTGATCGATCAGGAAGATCCAAACACATAAATCCATTGCAACTTGACCTTGGGAGTTCTTCTTCATTGGTTTTCAAGCTAGGGGGTTCATAGCTGGACCTTTGTGTGACGGTAAAGGGAAGTCTTGATTAGAAACTGATTTGGTGTTTAATTTAGGATAATTTTGTTCCAAGCACTTGTTTTCTTTACATTGTCCTAGTTGTTCCCATTACACTTCAAGCCAATGTTATTAAACAATGTTTGATCTGGTTTTCATTATCTTGCAAGTTAGTTTTCTGCAATTAATTCCTTGCAACTAGTTCTTTAATTTCAATTCAATAGTTGAAGTCAAATTGTTTAGTTCCTTTCAATAGGTTAAGAGTAGTCCCTGCAATTTCCTAATTCACTCTCTGCTTTAGTTAAGCTCATTCATTTTATACTGTTATCTCATTCTTGTTGCAAACAAACCCCCATTTTATTAGAAAACCCAAATCATCAAACGACAAATAACTTTCAAGCTTGAATCAAACATTCACAACTAGCCCTTGGAAAAATACGACCTGAGGCCCCTATACTATATTTCCATTTTGTTAGCCAAGGGTTTTCAGTTTATAAATATCTAAATTTGAGGCTCATCGTGACACTTGTATTGGGCTACTATCAGTGAATCATCATCATCATCATCCGAATCCGAGGCGTCGATAAGTGAGGTATATAGTCTACCCTCTTCTACACTTGTCAAGATCATTTCTAGTACAAACATGGATTTGGCTAAAGCTAGGTGAAAAATTAAGGACTTACAGGATGAAGTTGTCATGCTTAAAGTAGAATCTACAAAACTTAAGGAAGATTTGCATGCTTATTCTACTATGTCAAATGATACATGTTTTGAAAATGAAAATAAGGAGCTATGGAAAAAGGTAGAGGACCTCACCAATGCACTTAGGAAATTTCAAGTGGGCTCTAGCAATCTTGACATGATAATAAATAGTCAAAGAGCCGTTTATAACAAGGCTGGGTTAGGATATAGGCCAAAGACCAAGGAGGTAGCCTTTATCTCACTTGTGGGTAGAAATGGTGCATCTAGGAGACAAGGGGTTATGGAAAACATCAAGAAGGCTTGGGTACCAAAGAAGTTTTTAAATGATGCTTGTGGAACAAAAATTTGGGTACCAAAAGATTATATTTTCCATGTTGTATAGGTAAAAGTCAAGGATGCCTCGAACATGTGGATAGTAGATAGTGGGTGCTGAAGACATTTGACCGGAGATGTAAGCAAGTTCACCAATATTAGCTACCTAAGAGAAGGGACGGTTTCCTTTGAAAATAGTGGGGAACTCAAAATAATTGGTAGGGGCACCATTGAGGCATCTCCTACAATCTCTATCCACAAAGTACTTTTGATTAAAGATATGAAATTTAATTTACTTAGTGTAAGTCAATTGTGCGATGCGGGCTACAGGGTTGAATTTCATGCTAGAAAATATTTAATTAAACAAAATGGGTCCGAAAATGTCATGCTAGAAGGGTATAGAGAGGCTAACCTTTACTATCTTAATCTTGCTTATGCTTCTAACAATTTGCCTAAGTGTCTCATGTCTAAAGAAGAAGAATGGTGGTTGTGGCACCGAAGACTTGGACACATCAACATGAGGAGCATTGCAAGAGTGGCAAAGGAGGAGTTGGTGAAGGGGCTCCCTATGATCAAGTATGATAGGACCAAGATGTGTGATGCATGTCAAGAGGGTAAGCAATCAAAATCATCACACAAAGGTAAAACCCTAACTAGCATTACTTTACCTTTAGAGCTATTACATATTGATCTTTTTGATTGCCATAGTACTCCCTCACTAGTAGGGAGTAAATAGTGTTTGGTAATAGTAGATGACTTTTCTAGATTTACTTGGGTATTTTTCATGAAACATAAGGATGAGACTTTAGAAATCTTTATAGGCTTTAGTAAGAGGGTTGAAAATGAGAAACATCTCAAAATCAACCGCATTAGGAGTGACCATGGTGGGGAGTTTCAAAACTCAAACTTCTCATAATTTTGTCTAGAAAATGGGTATCAGCATGAATTTTCATGCCCAATGACTCCTCAACAAAATGGGGTAGTAGAGAGGAGAAATAGAGCCCTACAAGAAGCCGCTAGGACTATGCTTAATGTATATTCCCTTGCTAGCTATTTTTGGGCCGAAGTGGTAAATACCGCTTGCTACATTCAAAATCGGGTTTTAGTACATAGGTTTTTAGGTAAAACCCCATTTGAGTTGTGGAATGGGAGAATTCCACAAGTCCATTACTTTAGGGTCTTTGGATGTAAGGTTTACATTCTAAATACCAAGAATGACCTAAGGAAGTTTGAATCTAAAGTCGATGAGGGAATTTTAGTTGGTTACTCATCCACTAGTAGGGGTTATAGAGTCTACAACAAAAGGACTAAGGTAATTGAGGAGTCTTCAAATGTTGATTTTGATGAATCTACAAATACTTACCCTAGGAAAGCCTCAATTGACAAGGACATAGAAGAAATCCAACCCCTTGCCCAAGGAATCCAAGACCTAAATTTAGGGGGCAATGATCAAGGGGAGGGAGAAGTACACTAGAGGAGGACCAAGTAGTAAATGAACCCATAACCTTTAGGCCCTTAAGGCATCACCAAGATCACCCCATTGATCAAATAGTCGGTGATGTCACTCAAGGGGTAAGAACTAGGTCCTATTTTAGAGACCAAAGTAGTCAAATTGCCTTGATCTCTCAATTATAACCTAAATCTATTAATGAGACATTAGGTGATGTGGATTGGGTCTTAGCCATGCAAGAAGAGCTAAATCAATTTGAAAGAAGTGAAGTTTGGGAGTTGGTTCCTAGGCCCAATGATTGCACCATTGTCACCACTAGATGGGTCTTTAGGAACAAGCTAGATGACCAAGGCAAAATTACTAGGAACAAGGCTAGATTGGTAGCTAGGAGATTTAACCAAGTTGAGGGACTAGACTATGATGAGACCTATGCCCCCGTAGCTAGATTAGAGTCCATTAGAATTCTACTAGCCTATGCCGCTCACATGGAATTCACACTTCATCAAATGGATGTGAAGTCGGCAATCCTTAATGGGGTCATTAAGGAAGAGGTCTATGTAGAACAACCCCCCGGGTTTGAAGACCCAAACTATCCTAGACATGTTTACAAATTAAGAAAAGTCTTGTATGGATTGAAACAAGCTCCCCGGGCTTGGTATGAAAGACTTTCTTCATTTCTAGTGTCTAAGGGTTTTAGGAGAGGAACAATTGACCCAACTTTGTTCCTAAAATCTAAGGATAAGGACATATTTGTGGCCCAAGTTTATGTAGATGATATTATCTTTGGGTCTACAAATAATGACTTCCTACAAGAGTTCATCAAGTGTATGGAAGATGAATTTGAGATGAGTCTTGTAGGAGAGTTAACCTTCCTTTTGGGTTTTCAAGTTAAGCAAACAAATGAAGGAACACATGTATTTCAAACTAAGTATGCTAGGAAAATGCTAAAGAAATTTGGCTTAGAAAATGCTAAGGTAGCATCTATCCCTATAGGAACAAATGTGAAAATGGATAGTGATGTTGAAGGGAAAATGGTAGACTCAAAATAATATAGGAGCATGATTGGTAGTCTATTGTACCTAAACGCTAGTAGACCCGATATACTATTTGCGGTAGGTATGTGTGCAAGGTACCAATCATGTGCCAAAGAGTCCCATTTGGTGGTAGTAAAGAGGATCCTATGGTATGTTAAAGGTACTCTCAATGTCGGACTTTGGTATCCTAGAACCCCAAATGTTGATCTTATTGGATACACCGACTCGGACTATGCGAGGTGTAAACTAGATAGGAAGAGTACTAGTGGAGGATATCAATTCCTTGAGTCTTCTTTAGTTAGTTGGAGTAGTAGGAAACAACCATGCGTTGCCCTATCAACAACGGTGGTCGAATATGTGGTAATAGGTGTTGGTGCAGAAATGCACCTAAATCAAACCTGTGTTTTGATAATGGCAACATAGGTCAAAAGTTAAGTCTTTCTTGTTTTCTAACAAGTTAATCAAGTGTGCAGGAAAAGCCCTAGCGAAGGACTGCTAGGCACTGGCAAAGGAATGCCAGGAAAGAAAGTCCTAGCGAAGGATTGCTAGGCAACTGGCGAAGGACTGCCAGCATCAAGCCCTAGCGAAGGACTGTTAGGCACTGGCGAAGGACTGCCAGCAACGAAGCCCTAGCGAAGGACTGCTAGGCAACTGGCGAAGGACTGCCAGTTTACAAGACCTGACAAAGGACCGTCAGGCAAAAGTCCAACCAAAGGAACGGTTGGCATCAGGTAAATTCTCCCGAGAGGAGTAGGTGAGGACGCGTTCCCCGTCGAGGGAACAGTAGGCGTCGGTTCGACCTAGGGCTCCATTTTGGAGACCAAAGTCAGAACCAAGACAGCTAAGGCTGTATAAATATAATAAATTATTATGTTATTGTGTTTTGGATTAACCCTGGATGCAGGACCGAAGGAACGTGTGTCTGCAGCTCAGAAAGCCTCAAAGGAGAGAGGCAGTTGCTGAGTAGGGCGCCCGGAGCGTCCCGGGCGCCCCCAAGGGCTATACAAAACAAGTAACAAGAAGAATGGTTCGAATACACACTGGGCCGGGCGCCCCCGTGCTCCCGGGCGCCCCCGCTGCTCCCGGGCGCCCCCATGCGCATACATCGAACCCGAACCCCTCGAAGCCAAGGCGATAAGACTTTGACCCGGTCAATGCGGGCGCCCCGAGCGCTCCGGGCGCCCCGGTCAAAGCGGATCCAGAGGATCAGACGCGACCGAGACTGTGGCGGATCGAAGGCCATGTGGGGGGCGCCCCCGACGTCCCGGGCGCCCCCTGACCCTATATAAGGACCCCTCGACCAAGGCTTCAGGATATCAGTTCTCTCAACGCCTCAACGATCTTCAACGCTCGTGCCTTGCTCCGGAAACACTCCAACTCGAGCCGACGACGTCCCGCTGCCCCGAACAAGCCAATCCACTCCGGACGTCGGTAACGAAGATCGAAATTTTAATATTATTAGTTTTGCACTTATTTGTAATCAATTATTGTAAACTATTTTGCGCGAATATAGAATTGCCCAAAGTAAACGGTCAACGACCGTGGGCCTTGGAGTAGGAGTCAACACAGGCTCCGAACCAAGTAAAAATCTCCGTGTCTTTGTGCTGTGTCTCTTATTTTTATTTTCCGCTGTGCACTTACTCTTAGTTTTCCGAAAAAGAACGATTTCCGATATTCACCCTTCCTCTATCGGTTTTCACGATCCAACAAGTGGTATCAGAGCGGGGTTTTCAAACTTGGTGCAACCACCAGTTTGAAATTTTTTTTCGGATTTTTTTTCTTTTCTAATTTAATTAATTTTTTTTGTGTACTTAATTATCTTTATCCCACACTGCTAATCCAAGACCAAGTCTTGGGACACCTTTTGTTTGTAAGTTTCCTTTTACAGAACAAATGTCTATGCAAGAGGGATTCAGCACCGCTAGACCTCCACTCTTCAGTGGAGAAGACTTTTCCTACTGGAAAAGTCGCATGGAGGTCCACCTGAAAACTCAGGTGGACATGTGGATCATTATCCAGTCCGGTCTGGAGATCCCCCGAAATGCGGAAGGACTTCCACAAAGCTACTCGGAGTGGGACAACACTCTAAAGCGCAAGATAGAAGCCGACGCAAAAGCAACGCAAACCCTACAATGCGGGCTGACAAAGGAAGAGCTGAACCGAGTGGGCCCCTTCAACAGTGCAAAAGAGCTATGGACAAAACTGATCGAGCTGCACGAAGGGACTTCGGACACCAGAATCAACAAAAGGGATCTGCTACTGAATAAACTCTACACTATCAAGATGGCCGACAACGAAACAGCAGCCCAGCTCCACGCACGAATCCAGGAGGTAATGAACGGTCTTCACACAAAGGTCACAAGGTTGAAAACCGTGACCTAATAAGGTACGCTCTAAACGTCTTCCCTAGAAACACCTTGTGGGCATCTATGGTAGATGCATACAAGGTCTCTAGGGATCTTTCTAAAATAAAGTTAGATGAACTGTTTTCCAAACTAGAACTACACGAACAAACTAACTCAAATATGGTCGAGAAAGGTATTGCTTTCATTGCAGGCAAAACTCTAAGGACAACAAAGAAGAAGCCCGAACCTGAACCCGAGTCTGACTCAGACTCCGATTCAGAAGACAAAGAAGGAGAACAAACTAAGCTGGTCCGGCTCGCTCGAAACTACTACAAGGAGCTGAAGAACCGAACCAACAAAAGGAAAACCGGCCGAAGAAAGGACGAACCAGCTGAACCCGCAAACAAGCCTAATGTGACCTGCTACGAGTGCAAGAAAAAGGGCCACTACAAAATAGAGTGTCCAAATCTGAAAGAGTCCAAGAAGACGAGAAGAAAGAAGGCACTACAAGCAACCTGGGACGAGTCTTCCTCAGAAGAAGAAGAAGAGGCGCCTCAGTCCAATCTCCTAGCTCTGACCGCCTCAGAAAAAGTCGAGTCAGAATCAGAATAAGAGGACGGCGAGCTGACCTTCACAGAAGACGGAGAAATAAAGGTAACTGATTTTAATAGATCGCAATTAAGTGATTTAATTTCTTTTCTTTCTCGAGACTTGGCTAAAGCCAAACTCCGAGTCGAATCCCTCCGACAGGAAGTAAAACTCCTGAAAGAGGGAGCTGACTCTAAACCCTTAACCGAGAAGGTTCAGGAAGGAACTCCTATTCAAGTTGAAAAACTTGAAAAGGAAAACTCCTCCCTGAAAACTCAGGTTAAGGATCTTAGATCAGCACTAGAACGATTTACATCTGGTTCCAAAGGTCTTGACATGATCCTTGGAAAACAGAAATCAGTTCTAAATCGATCCGGATTGGGCTATAGAACCAAATCTCGGCAAAGATCATACCTTGCTGTACTGAATCAGTCCAGAGGTAAAATTCAGGCATGGGTACCCAAACTATACCTGAACAAACCGACTGGATCAAATCAGTATTGGATCCCCAAGAACAAGATTCACATCTTGCCTAACCATCACCGTGGCTTTAGTCCAGGGGGAGCCAAACTGAAAACAATATTTATTACTAGATAAATAATGTTAATTCTTGATTGCAATTGCTTGTTTGATTGTTTATTTTAAATTCCTGCAATTAACCATGCTTAGATTTAGAAATGGTTAGCTAAGGACTGAACAAACTTAACTGAAATTTGACAACATAGTATTGAGTGGAGGTGAGATGATAGTACGTTAGGGAAGCCAATTTGGCGGAACTAGCCGAAGCTACCGATCCAAAACCCAAACTAGTTAGACCAGAAATTTTTCAAAGAATAATTTTGAAAATGAAATTTCATTAAAAGGCTTTGTCAAGGAAAGGGTGGATGATCCCATAAGGCTTCGGCCAAAGAAGGCCTAGTGCCTCGCCAAGACCTGGAAGCCAATTTTTGAAATTCAAATTCAAATTAATTTTTGTCAAATTCGAATCTAACACAAAATTTCAGTTATTTGTAGATTTAAACTTCTGTCAAAATTAATTGGTTTCAAAATTAATTAAGTTTTTTAAAATTTAATTGTTTTCAAAATTAATCAAACTTTTCAAAATAATTTTCTTTTTCCATCAAAACCTGTCTCACAAAACCTATAAGATTAACGTGATTGAAAAACCTAGATTTGGGTGAGACAGCAGGAATAAGACTAAGTTGGAAACTCTTTTACCTATAGGATGAGATATTCTTGTATTTGTCAAAATCATGGTCAAACCATGATTAATATAGTCAAACCATGGTCAAAATGGTCAAACCATAGTCAAAGAAGTCAAACAATGGTCAAAGCAGTCAAACTAGAGTCAAAACAGTCAAATCAACTTCAACCATGGTCAAAATGATGACAAGACAAAAACTTTGTCTTTACCAACTTTAACTCGGGCGCCCGGGACCACACGGGCGCCCCTCCTCTTTTGTTTTTTTTTTCATTCCCCGAGATAGAAAAGCTGCCATACCCTTGACCAGGGCGCCCGGAACCACGCGGGCGCCCCCATCACATCGACGCAGCAAATGCTGCAAAGCCCTCTGATGAGGGCGCCCGGGCTGTCCCGGGCGCCCCAAGCAGCCGAAAAGTTACTGCCTTTGGCAGTAACTCTGACTAGGGCGCCCGGAAGCTCCCGGGCGCCCCCATGAGCTTGCCTATAAAAGGCACCCAAACCTCCCTCACTCCCCACACCAAAATCAATCTTCTTCTCCACTTCTTACTCTTCAAGAAGACCTTCCAAGTCCTCTTCTTCAACCATGCCTCCCCGAGCCGTCCGGTATGATTATCATTTAATTTTATTGCATTTAAATTTAATTCATGCAATATCTTTATTCTTCCTTTAAATCTTTTAAATCTTTATTCTTTCTTTAAGACGCCGACCGAACCCGGCCAACCCCGGTGCCCAACCTAGTCCCGACCCTAGATTTCCTAATCTAGAGTTATGTAATAGGTTTGCACAAACAATCTACAAGCCTATTAAAACGAGCTATCTCAATAGGCACTTTTTAACCCAATCATGCCCTGTCACCATGAACATCATTAACTTCTATCAATTGGACAATCTTGTCTTCTGCACGCATACAATTAATGAATCTTTATGCGCAGAATTTTACAATAATATTATTCGACAAGATAATCTTATGTTTCACACCACTGTCCAAGGGATTCCTTTGACCATCACCCCTACTCTATTGAACCGCTTCCTAGGACTGCGACCCTCACAGTCCACATTCTGCTGTTATCCTCCTAGGAACCCCCCATTTGATCCTCCCTACTCAGAGATTACCCTAGATACCATTCACTCCTATTTCTTTAGGGCAGACCTCTCCGCAAACAGACGCTTCCTAGCTGTTGAACTTCAGGCCCAGAACTATGCCTTGTATAGAGTTCTGGTCCGCTGTATCCTACCACTTTCCACCAGAGACCTAGGGACTATGCGACCCTTTCATGCTTTCCTTCTTTATGCCCTAATCCACCACCTTGACCTAGACATTGGACTTCATATGTTTCATACCATTTTGCATGCGTCCAGAGTCACGACCCAGGGACGAGTACGGACACCATATTGCCACATCATTACATTCCTTCTTCATCACCACGGTCGGGACATTACCATTGGTGAAATTACCGCTATGACCGACTTTGACGAAATAGGATTTAGGAACTTCTCCTTAGCGGGTCTAGAGGTGTCGGCCACCGGGGTTCTTAGTTGGCGACGACAGCAGGCCGGAGCACCAGTCGACTCAGACGAGGAGGTTGAAGTCGACGTCGGAGATCTAGCAGCAGCAGCCCGAGCGCACATAGATGAGCCCGCTCCACCGACACTTTACGACCGAGTGACTCAGCTAGATACCCGCGTACAGAGCCTCCGAGAGGAAGTGGAGGCCAATCACGCTGAAGAAATGGAGACAAATCTGGGCTACTACAACAGTTACATGAGCGCACTTCGAGCCGAGAGTGAGGCCAGAGAGGCAGAGTATCATGAGATGATGACCCTATTTCGATCCTGGCAGCCAGGCTCCTCCGATCATCCCGGTCCTTCGTCTTAGATTCACTTAGTATTGTATCTATTTGACTGCCCCTACTCAGTAGGGTTGACTTGGGTTTGACTGTTTGACTGCATTTGAACTTGGGTTTGACTATTTGATTATTTGCTTTATTCTCTGTTTATGAGTACTTGTTCTCCTTGCAGTTAGGATTGTGCCTTGTAGAATAGAGTATCTCAATGTTTTTTGCTCTACTTGATTTCAAAAATCAGTCTTCTAAAAATAGATTTTGAAAAACTGCTTTACTTGATTTCAAAATCAGTTTTCACCTTTTCTTAGTTTTATAGCAAAACAACCCCCTTTAAAAATTAGGGTTTTTTCGAAAATGGACTTAGCCTAGGCCCTAACCCTAGAACTGCATGCACCTATAGACTTAGAAGCCAGCATCTCACAAGCACCTTAGGGTACTTTTGATTGACAACCTAGAAAGGGTTGAGATGCTTAGGTCTTTGCCTTAATTCAAGATGCTTTAAGTCAGTGCATCTGCAGTAATTGGGGCACTAAATACAATATACATAGCAATCAAGTTAAGTGTCAAGCTTAGAAAATCTAACTTGAACAGAAACACTTAACTTGACTAACCCTAGCAAAAACTACTGTTTATAACAGTTAGTGAGTAGCTAATTGGGTTAGACAGGTCCCTACAGAGATAATTGATTGATTTAGATAACTGGTTGATCTAGTGAAATTGATTGATCTAGTGTAAATTTTATTATGAATTGGTTCAGTACAGCAAATTCTTATTCATTATTAATGCTATATCTATTTGTTTTGATATATGGCAAAGGGGGAGAGATAGAGATAGGAAAGAGAAAATTACTTTTTCTAAATTTTTCCTTCATTCAAAAAGTTTCAAAAATGCACTTATTCGTTACTCTAGCTTCAAAATTTGTTTTCAAACTGTCAATTTTGCTAAGTACTCTAGCTGCAAAATTTATTTTCAAACTGTCAATTTTGCTAAGTACTCTAGCTTCAAAATCGGTTTCCAAACTTTCAAAATTTTGCTAAGTACTTTAGCTTTAAAATTTTTTTTAATTTTCAAAACTTTACTAAGTACTCTAGCCCTTCAAAAGTTTCATACTTAAGCTTATCAAAATTCTTATAAGTACTGTAAAGCTTAAGTTTGTCAAAATTGTTAGGTACTTAAAGTTTTCCAAATGCACTTTAGTTTTCCAAATATACTGTTGGTGCAGTATGCACCCAAGTCAAACCTGTGTTTTGATATTGACAAAAAGGTTCAAAAGTTAAGGGTTATTTGTTATCTAACAATGCTACTTGAGTGTACAGGAAAAGCCCTAGTGAAGGAATGCTAGGCACTGGCGAAGGACTGCCAGACAGGACAAGCCCTAGCGAAGGAATGCTAGGCACTGGCGAAGGGCTGCCAGAAGAAAAAACCTAGCGAAGGGCTGCTAGGCACCAAGCGAAGGGAAGCTTGGTAACTCAAGACCTGGCGAAGGACTGCTGGGCAAAAGTCCAACTGGAGGATCCGGTTGGCACCAGGTAAAACTCTCCCGAGAGGAGTAGGTGAGGACGCGTTCCCCTCGAGGGAACATTAGGCGTCGGTTCGACCTAGGGCTCCATTTTGGAGATCCAAAGTCAGAACCAAGACAGCTAAGGCTGTTTTAACTAACTTATTATTTGCTGTTTTGGACTAACCCTGGATGCAGGACCGAAGGACTGTGTTTCTGCAGCTCAGAGAGCCTCAAAGGAGTGAGGCCGTAGCTGAGTAGGGCGCCCCGGATGTGTCGGGCGCCCCAGAGTCAACCCAAAGTCAGCAGAGAAGTAAACCTCCGACAGCAGCGCGTTGGGGGGCGCCCCTCTTGTCGCGGGCGCCGCGCAGATCGGGCGCCCCGCGTGTCGTGGGCGCCCACTGTGCCACGCCACTGAAGGCGGCTGCAGCTCACCCTCGCGAAGCCTCGGTGATAAAGTTTGACCGGTCAATCGGGCGCCCCGTGCGCGTCGGGCGCCCCAGTCAAATACAATCCCGAAGATAACGAGATCAGCTTTGACTAGAGCATCGCCGGATCAAGAGCCACGTGGGGGGCGCCCCGAGCATGTCGGGCGCCCCCTGCCCTATATAAAGAGGGCCTCGACCCTCTTCAAAGAAAATCAATTCTTCAGACACTTCCGCGCTCTTCTGCTCTCGTACTTTGCTCCAGATACTGCCCAACTCGAGCCGACGACGTCCCGCTGCCCCGAAATCTTCGATCTACTCCGGACGTCGGTAAAAGAAGAGCATACTTCTTATTGTATAAGTTTACTGCACTTATTCTGTATTCAATAATTGTAAACTGGTTTACGAACTTATAGAATTGCCCGCACAAAAACGGTCAACGACCGTGGGCCTTGGAGTAGGAGTCGACCCAGGCTCCGAACCAAGTAAAAATCTTGGTGTTCGCATTGTCTGATTTTAATTATTCCGCTACGCAATTGCTCTTTACGAAATCCGAACGAATTGCGACATTCACCCCCCCCCCCTCTATCGCAATTCTCGATCCAACAAGTGGTATCAGAGCGGGGAAGTCAAATCTGGTGCAACCACCAGTTTGAATATTTTTCGGATTTTTTTTCTTCTCTCATTTTTGTTTAAAAAAAATATATTTTTTCGTTCAAGTTTTTATCTCAAGGTTGGTGCAACACCCCTTGAAATCTGTGTTTGATTATTTCTTCCCGCACTACTAATCCAAGACCAAGTCTTGGAAACATTTTTTTTTTTGCTTTTATTTCAGTAACAAATGTCTATCCAAGAAGGATTTAGCACCGCCAGACCTCCACTTTTCAGTGGAGAAGACTTTCCCTACTGGAAAAGTCTAATGGAGGTCCACCTGAAAACTCAGGTGGAAATGTGGATAATCATCCAGTCTGGACTGGTGATTCCTACAAATGCTGAAGGTGTACCACAAGACTACTCAGAATGGGACACTACCCTTAAACGCAAAATTGAAGCAGACGCCAAAGCAACCCAGACTCTACAATGCGGACTAACTAAAGAAGAGCTGAACCGCGTAGGACCTTTCAAAAGTGCAAAGGAACTATGGGCCAAACTAACTGAGCTCCACGAAGGAACTTCAGATACAAGGATCAGCAAACGAGACCTGCTACTGAACAAGCTCTTCACTATCAAAATGGCAGATAACGAGACAGCAGCCCAGCTCCACGCCAGAATCCAGGAGCTGATGAATGGTCTTCACGCAATAGGTCACAAGGTTCAAAACCGTGATCTGATAAGGTACGCCCTAAACGCATTCCCTAGGACCACCTTGTGGGCATCTATGGTAGATGCATACAAGGTCTCTAGGGATCTTTCAAAAATTAAGCTAGATGAGTTGTTTTCTGAACTTGAGCTGCATGAACAGACTAACTCAAATTTGGTCGAGAAAAGTATAGCCTTTTTTGCAGGGAAAACAGGAAAGACGACCAAGAAGAAAACTCAAGTTGAACCTGAATCTACCTCAGATTCAGAAATAGAAGATCAAGAAAAAGATCAATCTGAACTGGTCCGACTAGCTCGAAGCTACTACAAAAAGTTGAAGAACCAAACAAATACACGGAAAACAAGCCGAAGAAAGGACAGACAAGATGAACCAACAACGGACAAACAAAAGCCCAACGTAACCTGCTACGAATGCAAGAAGAAGGGCCACTACAAGACCGAATGTCCAAGCCTAAAGGAGTCCAAAAAGAACAGAAAGAAGAAGGCACTCCAAGCAACCTGGGACGAGTCGTCCTTAGAAGAAGAAGAAGAAGTACCTCAGTCAAATCTTCTAGCCCTGACCGCTTCGGACCAAATCGAGACTGACTCAGACTCAGAACGGGACGATGGCAAACTGACATTCTCCGACGACGGCGAAATAAGGGTAACGGGTTTTTCAAAATCACAATTAAATTCTCTTATTTCCTATCTATCCTGAGATTTGGCGAAAGCCAAACTCCGAATCGAGTCTCTCCGACAGGAAGTAAAACTCCTGAAAGAGGGAGCTGATTCTAATTCCTTAACTGAGAAAAATCAGGAAGGAACCCCTGTTCAAGTTGAAAAACTTGAATCAGAGAATTCCTCCCTGAAAACTCAAGTCAAGGACTTAAGAATAGCTTTAGAACGATTTACTTCTGGTTCCAAGAATCTTGATATGATTCTGGGAAAACAGAAGTCTGTTCTAAACCGATCCGGACTTGGTTATAGAACCAAATCTCGGCAAAGATCCTACTTTGCTGTACTGAACCAGTCAAGACCTAAGGTTCAGGCATGGGTGCCAAAACTGTGCCTGACTAATCCAACTGGTTCAAATCAATTTTGGATCCCCAAGGACAAGATTCACATCTTGCCTAACCCATACAGAGGCTTTAGTCCAGGGGGAGCCAAAATCAAAACAATTTTTATAATTAGATAATTTTTTTTTAATTGAGTGATTACTTGTTTATTTAATTACTTGCAAATTGCCATGCTTAGATTTAAGGAATTCTTAGATTTAAGGACTAAAATTACTTGAAAATTGAAAACATAGTATTGGGAGGAGGTGAGATGATAGTACGTTAGGGAAGCCAATTTGGCGGAACTAGCCGAAGCTACCGATCCAAGACCCAAGCTAGTTAGACCAGAAAATGACCTAATTTAATTTGAAAATGAAATTTCATTAAAAGGCTTTGTCAAGGAAAGGGTGGATGATCCCATAAGGCTTCGGCCAAAGAAGGCCTAGTGCCTCGCCAAGACCTGGAAGCCAATTTCTGAAATTCAAATTCAAGTTAACTTTTGTCAAATTCGAATCTAACTCAAATTTCAAATAATTATAGATTCTTAACTGTTTTTCAAAACCTCTATTTTTCAAACTTATTATCTTTTTGAAAAACACTTAATCTGTTTTCAAAAGTAAATATCCTTTCAAAATAAATGAAAATTCCCTTTCAAAATTAATTTTTACCTTCAAACCTGTCTCACAAAAACCTTAAGGTTAACGTGATTGAAAACCCTAGACTGGGGTGAGACAGACTAGGAAGTGAAACTCAATCTAAGCTATCCCTAACTCAAATTGGATCCAAATCATCAAAAATTCTTTATGTGTAGGAACATAAAGATTTGGACCAATGGATGTTAGATAGCGGGTGCTCCAGACATATGACTGGGGACAAATTGAAGTTCACCAAACTCAAGTTCAAAAACCTGGGCTCAGTAGCATTTGGTAACAATGCCACACTCAAGATAATTGGGTCAGGTAATATTGAACTTAAATCCAATTTCATTATTAAGAAAGTTCTATTAGTAGAAAACTTTAATTTTAACTTACTTAGCATAAGTCAGTTATGTGACTCTGGTTATTTAGTTACGTTCAACAATTCTAACTGCCTAATTAGAAACGCACAAGACTCAGAAATCATGCTTAAGGGCACTAGGAAAAATAATGTATATACTATAAATCTTCCCCTTATACCCAAATGCATGTTAACACAGTTAGAACAATCGAAACTCTGGCATAGGAGATTAGGTCATACCAATCTAAGAACTATCTCAAAAATTACCCAACTTGGCTTAATAAAGGGTGTTCCTAAAATTAAGAGTAATGAAAACCTAATATGTGAATCCTGTAATCAAGGCAAACAAACCAAGTCTAGTCACAAATTGATCCAATCTGATCAAACTCAAACCACACTTGAGCTCCTACACCTTGACCTTTTTGATTCACATGGAGCCAAGTCACTAAGTGGAAACCGGTACTGCTTAGTGATAATTGATGACTACTCTAGGTTCACCTGGGTTAGGTTTCTAAAGACCAAACATGAAACCCTGAACCTATTTAACAACTTTTGCAAATTGATTGAAAATCAAAATGATACCAAAATAAAAAGACTTAGGTCTGACCACGGGGGAGAATTCGAGAATCAAAGATTCGAAGAATTCTGCAAAGTAAATGGATATAAACACGAATTTTCGTGTCCTAGAACCCCCCAACAAAATGGCATAGTAGAAANATCAATGATAATAGAAAACCCTGACATCTGTGCGATATAAGCTTCTGGCTTGAAGTGTAGAGATAATAGAAATCCCATCATTTCTGGTGCCAATAAATTTCCACGAGGGTTGGTTCGGAGGCTGAAACGTTACCACCCTCGCTTGGCAATCAATTGTGGCATGATAAACTGCCAGTGAGTTCATGCCCAGAATAATATCGAGCTCTATCATCTCAAGTACTGGCAGATCCATGGTGAGTGTATAACCGCCAAAGTCCAATGGACACACCTTCACTTCCTGCGTGATATCCAATACCTCATCGGATGGTAGAGACACTAATAAACGTTGTGATCTAAGGGTAGACACTCTACTAATTTTTCCCATAAACAGTCGTGATATGAAAGAACTAGAACTACTGGTATCAACAAGTAATTCAGCAGGAAATGCATAAACTGAAATCATACCACAAAAGACCGATCCATCGGCCCGCTGTGCCTCTTCTCTGGTGACTGCATAAACTCGGTCTATCTCTGGAGCTGAAGGTGGCAATGCTAAAATTGGCTGTGGATGAGAAGATGAAGGTCCAGCAGTCTGCTGGGGATGATATCCAGAAGGCCTAACCCACTGCTGAGACTGATAACCCGAAGCTCCAGCCAACAGCTGATGTTGATAAACTGCAGGCTGGTATGCTGGACGTGGCTGCTGATAGTACGATGACCCTGTCCCGAATACTGAGACACCACTAGTGAGGAGTAATCATGCCTAGGCATACCATACATCTGAACTGGTGGTGGAACTACATGCTGATGTCTCATCTGCTGCGGTCAGAATTATGTCTGAGTCTGACACCCGCCTCGATATGGCATCTGCAGTCCTGATCGGCCACCCCGAGGAGTAAATGCTGCAGACTTATGCTGAGCCTTTAAAGGACAACCTCGACTCTCATGACCCAGAAGTTTACAATAATAACAAATGGGGTGCTCTAGGGGACAATCTGGTTTGCCGTGGTCCTTAGATCCACATTGAAAACAATGAGTCGCCCCAGTAGTAAACCTTGGAGTCTAATGAGAACCCTGCGACGATCCTGCTGAAAACCATCCAAACTTCTGTGGTCGAGACTGAGGCAGAAAAGTCTCCTGCGTACCCTAACTCCTGCTACTGCGCTTCTGTCTAACAATCTGCTGTTTCTGTGTCGAAGATGAACCCTGAGTTGTTTGCTTCCCTTTGTTCTTATCACCATGCAACTGATGCTGGATCATCTCGGTATGTAAAGCCTGATCCAAAGCCTCTCGATATGAAGTAGGAGCCCATCCAGACATACGCACCTGGATATATCCAGCTAAGCCCAGCATGAACTGTGTCATCCGCTCCTCCTCCGTAGCAACCAACTGAGGACAAAACTCTGCCAAGCGATTAAATTCCGCCTCATACTCCATAACTGAGCGGTCTCCCTGATGAAGAGCAAGAAACTCCTGCCGTTGGGCTGTACAAAACACGACATGATAATACTTGCACTCAAAGGTTTCGCGAATAGAAACCCAAGAAATTGGTCGTCCACCAGTAAGAGTCTTCTGCATATTCCACCAAGTTACGGCCTGATCTCGAAGATGATATCTAGCTAACTCCACTTTCTCTACGTCTGTGAGGGTCATATAGCTGAAGGTGTCCTCCAATGTCTCCAACTAGGCACGAGCAGCATACGGATCTGGTGTTGGTGCAGACAACACCCAAGTCGAACCTGTGTTTTGATAATGGCAAAGGGTTCAAAAGTTAAGATATAATGTTGATCTAACATATTTACTAAGTGTACAGGAAAAGAAGCCCTAGGTATACTAGGCACGAAGTCCTGGTCGAGGACTGGGCACGAAGCCCTGGCAAGGAGCTGGGCACCAAAGACCTGCTCGGAAGGTGGGCACGAAGTCCTGGTCGAGGACTGGGCACGAAGCCCTGGCAAGGAGCTGGGCACCAAAGACCTGCTTGGAAGGTGGGCACGAAGACCTGGTGAGGTGCATCAGGCAAAATGTCCAACCGGAGGAGCCGGTTGGCAAAAGGTAAACTCTCCTGAGAGGAGTAGGTGAGGACGCGTTCCCCGTCGAGGGAACAGTAGGCGTCAGCTCGACCTAGGGCTCCATTTTAGAGACCCAAAGTCAGAACCAAGACAGCTACGGTTGTAAAATGCACTAACATGCTTGCTTTGCTTTGTTTGGTACTAACCCTGGATGCAGGACCAAAGGAACGAGTCTCTGCAGCTCAGAACGCTCCAAAAGAGGAGAGCAGCAGCTGGGTTGGGCGCCCGGGAGGTCCGGGGCACCCTAAGTCAAAGCCAAACAAAGAGTTTGCAAGAAAACGCTTCGGGGGCGCCCCCTGCTCCCGGGCGCCCCCGTGCTCCCGGGCGCCCCCGTGCTCCCGGGCGCCTTGGGTCCAAGCCAACGAAGCGAATAGAGTTTGAGCAAGCGGGAAGCCAGCAGACTGAGTCATCCAGGGCTCCCCCTGCTTCCTGGGCGCCCCCGTCAAACCTCGAGCCCAATCCTTCAGGGATAAGGGCTGACCGAGATTGTTGCGAATCGAAGGCCACGTAGAGGGCGCCCCCAACGTCCAGGGCGCCCCCAGGACTGCTATAAATAGCCCTCGACCCCCAAGGCTTCAAGACACAACTTTCCAACACCAATACGCTCTTCTATTCAAGCGCTCTGCTCCAGAAACCTCCCAACTTGTAACGCCCGCCCTTATATCTACTCTCGGGGCGGGGTTACGTACATTCAATCATATAGTAATATTTATTTTTTTTTCTATTTCTATCTCCTAGCATGACATTAAAACAACAATGCAAGGACTTAAGAGAACTAGGTACTAAGCATGCTTGCAAAAATTATCAAGTGACATTATATAACATGATAGGTTCACATATTATTTCACACCATAATATAATCCAATAAATCAAGTATATAAAAAAAACCAGGTATATGAAAATTCCAAGTGTAACTATTATCATGCAATATCAATCCTAATCACTATCATTCATTGTCAAGGAGCATAACATAAGCATAAATATGTAGATATAGAAATCTTTCTTCCCGAGCCACCACCCCACACATCTTCAGCCTCCTGCCTCTTCCTTCCATTTAAGTGTTATCTGCAGCATAAGACAACACATAAACTAGTAAGCATAAATGCTTAGTAAGGATCCTGTCCTACTCGCAAAATCCGTACGAAAGAACATAACATGTACACATAATAAACCATAAGCATGAGTTCATCAAAGCATGTTAAACATCCAAGTTTCTAACATGCAGTATCAAGTACCTCAAGCATACTCTTCACATATTACAAATATTTTTCAATGAATGTTTTCAAAACATTTCCATAATGGTATTACTTAAAAATACATCCATATCATATCGGGCCCTGTTGTGTACCAACTATCGCACGGAAACTATTGCGCGTTCCCTAATGAATTGGGGTAGCGAGCCACCAAGTCATTAGAGCAGGACCCTTCCGTCCTACCGGAGCCACGTTAACATGCACCCCGGATTTATTTAACGACCCCCTTCCGAGTCGGGTACACAACTTAAAAGTAAAATACTTATCATGCTGTTACATATATGCTAAGGAATACTCCATATTCACTCTTATGGGACACACCACTCTTCAAGGGTGCTCATGATCCCGTAGGGACACACCACACAACATAAGGGTGCTCTTGATCCCATACTTATTTGAGTATCCATTTAAGCATTTTAACATATCACATGCAATTTCATAAATGTACCCCATGGGCTATAAGGCATGCTCATACATACATCATATTTCATACATGTTCATATATTCATCATATTTCATACATGTTCATATATACATCACTTTTCATACATGTTCATCATATTTCATCATGCATCATATTTCAACCACTTAACCTACCTTAGACCTGACAAGATTTGGTCACATAGGTCATACTCATATCGTAGAAAGTGGTAGCATGCTATCAATTAAGATTTCAATCAGACATCTCATTTAAACACCTCATACATAAACATATCAAAGCATGCTAACAATTAAGGTTTCCTTATCAACCATTCCATTTAACACCACATACATATACATATGATCATCCCCAACCATAAACATATATCATAGGGTAGTTTGACCTTTACAAACCCTAGTCCTAGTGGGTTGGCCGAAACATCAAGAGTAGGGAAATATTAGGACTTTTGCATTAATCATTCACACATACATTTATTCAAACACCTTGTATACTTATCTTAAACATGGATATATTGTAGGATAATTCAACCCTCACTAACCCCTTTTTCTAAGCCTTGGCCGAAACCCATCCAAGTTCAAAACCCTAGGTTTTGCTATCACAAAAATGTAGGGACACAACATATAGGTATACTCTAAATTCCAAGGGGTCTTCACATGCATCAAGGGGTAACCAAGGTCCCCTCTTGGGTGTTGGCCGAAACCTACACAAGGGTGTAACCCTAGGTTTTGTTCACAACATTTTGCATAAACCACACATATACATATCTCCTAAGTTCCAAGGGTCTAATTATGTAACAAAAGAGAACAAGGCCTTCCCCTAAGGGGGTGGCCGAATCTTACAAGAACCAAAACCCTAGTTCTTCTTCCCTTTTGTTCAACTATCATGAAGGAAATCAATATACACATATTCCCTAAGTGTCAAGGGTCTAATCATGTAACAAAAGAAAACAAGGCCTTCCCCTAAGGGGGGTGGCCGAAACATACAAGAACAAAAACCCTAGGTTTTTGTTTACAACATGTTAAAGGATACCACATTCAAGAACTATTACACTGCAGGCGAGGGGATACTTACATCCTTTCGCTTGATTTTCTCCTTCTCTAACCTCTTAAGATGCCCTTGGTTGAAGGAAGGTGAGTGTTTCCCTTGTTTGCCTTCTCTTAGCAATCTTAGCCCTAGTAGAAGGTAAGAACCTTAAAGGGTTCCTTTACTCTTCCAATTTCCTAGGGTTAGAACCCTAGGTTCACTTTCGAAAATGGAGAGGGAGAAGAAGAGAATTTCGGTGATGAGGGGAGGAAGAAGAAGAGAAAGAGGAAGTTATTCCAACTTCCCTTATTTATACTTTTCTCATGAAAAGACATGTCTCTTCACCTCCCTAGTTTTTAACAAGCATGTTTCTTATTCCCTCTACAAGAAGTATGGCTTGGTGCAATGGTTAAGACATTGCTAGAGCAACTAGGAGGTTCAAGGTTCAATCCCTGCTTCCTCCCTTCTATATTTTCTTTTTATCACATTTTGCACTAATCCAAGCCCATTAAGCCAAGCCTATCATGAAATTTCATAATATTAATTATATTCCATGAATTCATATATTTCATAATATTTCATGATAATATTTCATGAATTCCATAATCTTTCATATTTATGAATTCATAATATTTCATAACATTTCATGATAATATTTCATGAATTCCATAATATTTCATATTTATGAATTCATAATATTTCATAATATTTCATGATACTATTTCATGAATTCCATAATATTTCATATTTATGAATTCATAATATTTCATAATATTTCATGATACTATTTCATGAATTTCACCATATTTCATATTCATGAATTTATATATTTCCTAATATTTCATATAGGAAATTTCGGGGCGTTACAATCCTCCCTACCTTATAAAAAGTTCGTCCCGAACTTTAAAATAATTCCGGATGCTTTAATCGCATTACCTCCTCTCGTTCCCACGTGGCTTCTTCGAATCGTTCGTTCCGCCACAGAACCTTTACTAAGGGTACTTCCTTGTTCCTTAGCTTTTTAACTTCCCGGTCTAAGATCTGAACAGGTCATCTATCCGGGGTAGAGGGTACCTGTTCTTGATAGTCACATTATTCAGTGCCCGATAGTCGATACACATTCGCATCGACCCATCCTTCTTTTCTTTTACAAACAGTACGGGAGCTCCCCAGGGAAATGACTAGGGCGGATGAGTCCCTTGTCAAGAAGCTCTTGTAACTGTCCTTGCAGTTCCTTTAATTCCTTCGGTGCCATACGGTACGGTGCTTTGGAAATGGGGTTAGTACCAGGAACCAACTCAATTGCAAATTCTATATCCCTTTCAGGTGCTAACCCTGGTAAGTCATCGGGAAATACCTTCGGGTAATTGCATACGACTTTGACGTCTTCTAGCTTCGGGACCTCTGTAGGATTGGTATCAACCACATGAGCTAGAAATCCCGTGCATCCCTTTTCTAACATCTTCCTTGCTTTCAGAGCCGACAAGAATTTACTTGTCCTCTTCTTCGGCTCCCCGATAACTCGAACAGAATTTCTGTCTCAGGTCGGAAGACGTTTCCGGCACTCAATGGAGGCGCCATATTTGTTCAAGAAATCCATGCCTAATATCACATCATAATCTGACATATCTAGCACTATCAGATCGCAGTAAAGTTCCCTATCTGCGATTCTGATTGGTGCGGCCCGTAGCATTTGGGTAGAGGGTATCACCTCACCCGTGGGCAGTGTTGTCAGAAATTTACAGTCTAAATCTTGTAGTGACATATTATTTCTTTTGGCATATTGCATAGAGATAAACGAATGCGTTGCCCAGTGTCAAATAAAGCAGTAGCATACTGACTGTAAATAAATATCTGACCTGTGACAACGGTAGAGGCAGTCGCCACGTCTTCTTTCGTAAGAGAGAAAACTCTGGCGTTTGTCATGGCAGGCGGGGCCTCTAATCTCCCCTGGCATATATGAGTACCATCTATAGCTGCCTGCATC
This sequence comes from Boesenbergia rotunda, assembly GCA_024364735.1. Taxonomy (NCBI): domain Eukaryota; kingdom Viridiplantae; phylum Streptophyta; class Magnoliopsida; order Zingiberales; family Zingiberaceae; genus Boesenbergia; species Boesenbergia rotunda. The sequence continues at coordinate 388,401 of JAGFNQ010001121.1, forward strand.
AGGTGTAACTGGGAAGGAGCACCTTTGTACTGATCATATTGCGGCTGAGGTGCTTTGGCTGCAGCAGGACACTCCCTGGCCATGTGTCCTTCTTTTCCGCAAGTATAGCATCTCCTAGCGCCTAAAAGGCATGTCCCTTGGTGCATCTTCCCACAATTGGCACATTGGGGATATTTAGGCTTCTTGCCTAAATAACCACTGGCAGATTTATCCCCTGGCTTTCTCTTTCCATTTTGGTTCTCCTTCCAGTGGGGGTTGCTATTTGGAGGTTTCTGACCTCCCGACTGATCCTGACACTTGCTGGCGGTCAGTGGTTGGCTCTGCGGGTTCATCTTCTTTAGATAATGCTCAGTAATAAGGGCACTGCTGAACAGCTCCTCTGTGGTCTGGGGCCTATTAACGCCACCAGCTACATTCAGAGCTATCTCGGGCCTGAGCATCTTGAGCATTAATCTGACCCTTTCTTTCTCTGTACTGACCAACTCCGGACATAATCGTGCCAGTCGGTTAAATTGCTTAACGGCATCGTTGACTGAGAGATTTCCCTGCCGGAATTCAGTGAACTCATCAAAATGTCTGTTTGTGACTCGCATATTAAAGAATTCCTCCAGAAATTCGGACTCAAAGTCCTTCCACTTCATTTGGTCCACTGACCTTCTAGCCTTTACCCGTTCCCACCACATCCTGGCGTCGCCAGTGAAGCAGAACGAGACACATTTAATTTTCTCATGCTCAGGCCAGTCTAATAACTCCACTGTGCTCTCAACTGTCTTAAGCCAGGCCTGAGCATCCCAGGGCTCGCAGGTGCCCGAGAACTTTTCCGGCTTCAGTCTCTGCCACTGAATCAAATAGGCCTCCTGTCGGGCTCCCCGGGCCGGAGTGTCCGGGGGTGCCTGTGCAGTTGGAGGCTCAGTAGGCATTACATTCTGACTTCCCTGCGGGGTTGTAGTGTTCCCCCGCTGGGTCATCAGAGTGTTTATTATCTGCTGTTGTTCAGCGACCTGACGCTGCAGATCTGTGATCACTTGCATCATATCAGGTGGGGGTACTGTCTCATTACCCCGGTTGCTACGTCTTCTAGCCATATATCTATCATACAGATGATAAATAAGTTAACATGAGAATTACTGCTACTTTTTTCTTGTTATGCAAGCATAAATCATCTCTATATTATGCAAGCATAAACCATCTCTATTTCTATCATTACTGTACATGCAATAAAATAAAGTGAGTTAGGATTTCTTACTTGGAAGCGGCAGGAGGAAGCTTGATGTGTGTGGGGTGGAGGGGAAATCTGCTCTGATACCAACCTGTAACGCCCGCCCTTATATCTACTCTCGGGGCGGGGTTACGTACATTCAATCATATAGTAATATTTTTTTTTTTCTATTTCTATCTCCTAGCATGACATTAAAACAACAATGCAAGGACTTAAGAGAACTAGGTACTAAGCATGCTTGCAAAAATTATCAAGTGACATTATATAACATGATAGGTTCACATATTATTTCACACCATAGTATAATCCAATAAATCAAGTATATAAAAAAAACCAGGTATATGAAAATTCCAAGTGTAACTATTATCATGCAATATCAATCCTAATCACTATCATTCATTGTCAAGGAGCATAACATAAGCATAAATATGTAGATATAGAAATCTTTCTTCCCGAGCCACCACCCCACACATCTTCAGCCTCCTGCCTCTTCCTTCCATTTAAGTGTTATCTGCAGCATAAGACAACACATAAACTAGTAAGCATAAATGCTTAGTAAGGATCCTGTCCTACTCGCAAAATCCGTACGAAAGAACATAACATGTACACATAATAAACCATAAGCATGAGTTCATCAAAGCATGTTAAACATCCAAGTTTCTAACATGCAGTATCAAGTACCTCAAGCATACTCTTCACATATTACAAATATTTTTCAATGAATGTTTTCAAAACATTTCCATAATGGTATTACTTAAAAATACATCCATATCATATCGGGCCCTGTTGTGTACCAACTATCGCGCGGAAACTATTGCGCGTTCCCTAATGAATTGGGGTAGCGAGCCACCAAGTCATTAGAGCAGGACCCTTCCGTCCTACCGGAGCCACGTTAACATGCACCCCGGATTTATTTAACGACCCCCTTCCGAGTCGGGTACACAACTTAAAAGTAAAATACTTATCATGCTGTTACATATATGCTAAGGAATACTCCATATTCACTCTTATGGGACACACCACTCTTCAAGGGTGCTCATGATCCCGTAGGGACACACCACACAACATAAGGGGTGCTCTTGATCCCATACTTATTTGAGTATCCATTTAAGCATTTTAACATATCACATGTAATTTCATAAATGTACCCCATGGGCTATAAGGCATGCTCATACATACATCATATTTCATACATGTTCATATATTCATCATATTTCATACATGTTCATATATACATCACTTTTCATACATGTTCATCATATTTCATCATGCATCATATTTCAACCACTTAACCTACCTTAGACCTGACAAGATTTGGTCACATAGGTCATACTCATATCGTAGAAAGTGGTAGCATGCTATCAATTAAGATTTCAATCAGACATCTCATTTAAACACCTCATACATAAACATATCAAAGCATGCTAACAATTAAGGTTTCCTTATCAACCATTCCATTTAACACCACATACATATACATATGATCATCCCCAACCATAAACATATATCATAGGGTAGTTTGACCTTTACAAACCCTAGTCCTAGTGGGTTGGCCGAAACATCAAGAGTAGGGAAATATTAGGACTTTTGCATTAATCATTCACACATACATTTATTCAAACACCTTGTATACTTATCTTAAACATGGATATATTGTAGGATAATTCAACCCTCACTAACCCCTTTTTCTAAGCCTTGGCCGAAACCCATCCAAGTTCAAAACCCTAGGTTTTGCTATCACAAAAATATAGGGACACAACATATAGGTATACTCTAAATTCCAAGGGGTCTTCACATGCATCAAGGGGTAACCAAGGTCCCCTCTTGGGTGTTGGCCGAAACCTACACAAGGGTGTAACCCTAGGTTTTGTTCACAACATTTTGCATAAACCACACATATACATATCTCCTAAGTTCCAAGGGTCTAATTATGTAACAAAAGAGAACAAGGCCTTCCCCTAAGGGGGTGGCCGAATCTTACAAGAACCAAAACCCTAGTTCTTCTTCCCTTTTGTTCAACTATCATGAAGGAAATCAATATACACATATTCCCTAAGTATCAAGGGTCTAATCATGTAACAAAAGAAAACAAGGCCTTCCCCTAAGGGGGGTGGCCGAAACTTACAAGAACAAAAACCCTAGGTTTTTGTTTACAACATGTTAAAGGATACCACATTCAAGAACTATTACACTGCAGGCGAGGGGATACTTACATCCTTTCGCTTGATTTTCTCCTTCTCTAACCTCTTAAGATGCCCTTGGTTGAAGGAAGGTGAGTGTTTCCCTTGTTTGCCTTCTCTTAGCAATCTTAGCCCTAGTAGAAGGTAAGAACCTTAAAGGGTTCCTTTACTCTTCCAATTTCCTAGGGTTAGAACCCTAGGTTCACTTTCGAAAATGGAGAGGGAGAAGAAGAGAATTTCGGTGATGAGGGGAGGAAGAAGAAGAGAAAGAGGAAGTTATTCCAACTTCTCTTATTTATACTTTTCTCATGAAAAGACATGTCTCTTTACCTCCCTAGTTTTTAACAAGCATGTTTCTTATTCCCTCTACAAGAAGCATGGCTTGGTGCAATGGTTAAGACATTGCTAGTGCAACTAGGAGGTTCAAGGTTCAATCCCTGCTTCCTCCCTTCTATATTTTCTTTTTATCACATTTTGCACTAATCCAAGCCCATTAAGCCAAGCCTATCATGAAATTTCATAATATTAATTATATTCCATGAATTCATATATTTCATAATATTTCATGATGATATTTCATGAATTCCATAATCTTTCATATTTATGAATTCATAATATTTCATAACATTTCATGATAATATTTCATGAATTCCATAATATTTCATATTTATGAATTCATAATATTTCATAATATTTCATGATACTATTTCATGAATTCCATAATATTTCATATTTATGAATTCATAATATTTCATAATATCTCATGATACTATTTCATGAATTTCACCATATTTCACATTCATGAATTTATATATTTCCTAATATTTCATATAGGAAATTTCGGGGCGTTACACAACTCGAGATTGAAGCGCCGACGACAACCCTCTGCTCAGAAGTACAGTCTCTAACGGGCGTCGGTAACGAAAGAGCTTAAGTTTTATTTTACTGAACTACAACTGTAATCTTTCTGTAAACTTTTTGCGCACATATAGAATTGCCCCCAGTAAACGGTCAACGACCGTGGGCCTTGGAGTAGGAGCCGACCGCGACTCCGAACCAAGTAAAACCGCTTGTGATTGCGTTGTGTTTTAATTTTTTGCTGCCTATTCTCTTAGTTTTATCCGAAAAATGATTTACGATATTCACCCCCCCTCTATCGTATTCTATCGATCCAACAAGTGGTATCAGAGCGGGGAAGCTCAAATCTGGTGCAACCACCAATTTGAGAATTTTTTTCAGATTTCTTTTAAATTATTTTTGAATTTTCATCGTTAATCGAGGTTGGTGCAACACCCCTCGATAAATATTTTTTTTCCTTCCCGCACTACTAATCCAAGACTAAGTCTTGGGATATTTCTTTCTTTTCACTCTTATTTTCAGATAAATTCTTAAAATGGCCATGCAAGAAGGCTTCAGTACCGCAAGATCGCCGCTCTTCAGTGGGGAGAACTGATAAGTACCATTTTATTGATTATTTTGGTTGCTAAAATCCATGTTTGACCCACGTTTTACTTGCTTAATTGTGAAATTACCCTAGGTTTTAGAACTTGCTTTTATTTTGGACTTAATTGCAAATCTGTACATATTTGGATTATTTGGCCACTAAATTTTTGATGTATTTTTGTAGGCATGAAAGGTTCATGAACCTAGGGCATACTGGGTTAAACTTGAGTCGGAAGTGGATCTGAATCGAGTTATCAAGTTTCGGATTAATCTGAGCCGTCCGATTCAAAAGCGGCTAGATCTGAGCCATTCGGAACCATCTGAAGCAATCCGAGCTAGGGTTAGGGCTGATCAAGCACTCTAATCAAGATCTGAAGGTTTCATCCCAATCAGAGCTCATTCAACCGTTGGATCAAGCTCAGAGGGTTCTAGATCGTCCATTCAAGGATTAGGTTGATCTGGACCATCCGTTGCACATCTGGAGGATCCGAGCTACCACGAGGCAGATCCTGACCCCTAATCATCATCATCAAAGTTTGGATTAAATCAGAGCAAGATCAGCCGTTGGATTTCCTCCGATCAATTTGGGTCGTTCATTCATAATTACTTAAGGAAAATTTCCCAGCTCTTCAGCTTCGTCACGTCTCCGCCGCACTATTTTCTTCCTTCTTCATGTTTTTCGTTCTTCAGCTGTTTTCTTCAATCCAAGGGGCGCGACCACCCTTTCTCTTCATTTAGATCAAAATGTGACAGGGCTGTATGATCAAAATGTTTTCACCAGAGGACTATACAGAGCTCAAAGATGCACTGGTGGGGTTAAAAAATGTGATTAAGCACTTGAAATCCCAACAGAGACCCAGCAGTGATTCACCTACTTACCAGCAGCCATGTCAGCAGTTTCAACAGCAAAACCAATCTTTTCAGCAGTCCCATTTGAATTTTCAGCAACCAAACATTCAGTTTCAGCAAGGGCAGCCCTATTTAAACTTTCAGCAGAACCAATTTTTCAATCAGCAACCAAATCAAGATTTTCAACAGCCCTATTCGAATTTTCAGCAAACAAATCAGTTTTTTCAGCCACCATTACAACAATTCCAGCAACCACATCAGAATTTCCAGCAACCATGTTAATTTCCACAGCAATTTCACCCTTGCAACCAGAATTTCCAGCCACAAGATCAGAATTTCCAGCCCACTCAATTTCAGTTTTCACCACCACAATTTCTACCCTATGATCAGAGTTTTCAGAATCATAATTTTCAGCCATCTCCACCAAGTTGTGAACCAAGTTTTCAGCAATTTAATCAGCCTATTCAACCATTTTATCAACCCCCACAGTCTCAATTTCAGACTTCACAGCCTACTTACAGTTTTGAGCAGCCTTATGCTATATTTCAAGGCCAACAGGACTTCCACACCAATCAAGGAGGCTTTGAGAATCCTAATGAGAGTGAGGCTCAACAACAAAGGCTGGAGGAGATGTTTCAACAAGTCCTACAATATCAACAAAAGCAACAAAGGCTTCAAGACATCGAAAGAGGCGTTGGACAAATTGCTAGTCAAATGAATCAAATGCAGGTTCAAGGATCAAGCCAACCATCTCCTCAGGCTACACAGTATTTTAAGGGGTATGATTGTGAACTAATTTGGAGGTTGGTGGAAGAAGAAGAAGAAGTCATCAAAATCAGGAAACCTACAGCATGCATTCCTCTTGAAGCACCACAGGACCCTTCTCATCTTTTATTCTGTGATGATAGTGTGATGGATGGTCCTAATTTTTCTGATATTGTTGTTGCAGATATTACAGAAGGAGCATGCATAGGAGATGATTCTACAGGTGTAGAGGATTGCACTAAGCCCCAGGGACCACCACAATTGATTGGTACATTAGAAGATTCAGAGTTTGAACCAGAAAGTGTAGGGACTTGCATGGTGGAAGCAAGAACCCAAGGATCACCTGCTTTAGTTGAGTGTCCACCAGAACTTGAGCCTGAAATGGAACCTATGCTTGACCAGGAGGAGGCCACAGTTACATCCACTCTTGTAGAACCTCCAGGTATTCTTCAGCACGATCAGGTAAGTATTCCTTCTAATTTTTCTGAAAATTGCATAGAGGTACCTTGAACTGATTTTATTGTTTCTGATACACTTATGGATACATCTCTTGTAGAATTTGATTGTGAAAAACTGATAGAGGTACCTAGTGTTAAAATTTTTGAAAGTGAAGCATGTTGGGATACATATCATGAAAATGCTAACTGTGAAAATTTTTTAGAAGAGCTTGAAATTGATGTTGTATATTGTGATGCATCTCTTGCCATATCTTATGCTAAAGTTGAGTGTGAAAAACTTATGGAGGTACCCGAGATTGATTTTATTGGCTCTGAAACATTTCTTGATTTATCTTATATAGAAACTGATTGTGAAAAATTTCTAGAAGAGCCTGAAATTGATGTTGTTTATTGTGATGCACAAATTGATTGTGAAACACTTATTAAGGAACCAGAAATTGATTTTATTGGTTGTAATACATTGCTTGATATATCCTTGGTGGAAAATAATTGTGAAATTTCTATTGATGTGCCAAAAATTGATTTCTTTGTTTGTGATGAGTTTCTGGATGCATTTTATGTAGGAAATAATTGTGAAAAATTCATTGAGGCACCAAGAATTGATTTCATTGGACATGATGCAGTTTTGGATACATTTCATGCAGAGACTGATATTATTTCATTTCTTTCTGACCCTGCACGCTTTAGAGAGGTATTACATTATTTTGCAGGGTCCAGAAGACTCCTGGAGTGGGTGCTCCATCTGAACAGACTCCAACCCCCTGGAAGAACTTTCAAAAGGCATCAAGAGGGAGGAGAAGATCTTACTTCAATTCATAGCACTCCATTCCTTCAATGGATCTTGAACCTAAATCGCCTTCGGCCACCGGAGCAATTTTCTGTAAAGTTCAAGTGTGGGGGAGTCCTAATTCTCTCAGCCACCCATACTCCTCCACTACCACGATGGAGGCTACTTCTTGATAGACTCCGTCCATCAGAAATAAAGGGGAGTTAGTTCTTTCTTGTATTTTCTTTTATTGCATGTTTCCTTTTTATGCTTTCTAGAAGTAGAATTTTCTTTTAAAGTGAGTCCTTGTTAATAAATGCATGTTAGTTTTCTTGGAAATTTGTTTCTTACATGAGTGGAAATAAAATGTATCCCTCTAGGTTACCTCCATAGCATTTTAGAGTCTTTTGAAAATAAATTAAATTTGATTGTTAAAACTTAAGGTTTGAGCTAATGGATGAAGTCTTGGATGCTTGAGTACTACTTGGTTTTAGATTCTTAATTGAGGCCTTGAGATGAATTATTTTTACCTAGTGAGAATTAGCCTTACTTTTGTGACACACATATGTTATTGTACTCTAGAACTTGCTTAGGTTCTTTCGAAATCATATTTCAATGATTGGATCACATCTATGGAGGCTAATCAATTTGTTTCCCTTTTCCATATTATTCTTAGCAATGATCATACTTGATACATACTCTTTTCAATTTTCCTTTCTATTTTCCTACTCTTAACCCCATTTTTCTATGGATTTGTTTGCTTGGGATGTTGTCTTAATGCTACTTTGCCCGAGACGGACAAAGATTTAAGTGTGGGGGAGTGACTATTGTTTTGGAAAGAATAGATATCAAAGAGGCATTTCAAGAAAAAAAAATTTTACATATGCCAAGCTCAATTCGGTTGAAGAAGAAGAATTTGTGTGCCAAAGTCTAAGTTGGTACGCAAACATCCAATTGAAGCCAAATTCCAGAAAAAGTCAAGCAATAAATTGAAGATCTAAGCAAGGTTGTGCCAAGGTGAATTCGGCTGAAAGAAAAGGAAAAAAAAAAGAGAGCAGAAAAAAAACAACAAATCTGTGCCATTGAAGGAATAAACTTTTTGGATAGCATGTTTTGGTCGGAATGCTTGGGACTTGCAGCTGCTCCTTGCTTAGAAATTAAACACATCTTGCTAAATGGTTTGTGGAGCTGGACAGATCTGAAAACAATAGAAAAAAAATCTGTGCCAAGTACAAATGCAGAAATCTGGGCAGAAATTGTTTACAATATCATACAAGGCAGTTTGTGCCAAGTTGAAGCTGAAATTAGATTTTCCAAGGCTATGAATCAAGGCATAAAGTATGTAAATGCATCAAAGGTGTTGAGTGCATCACAACTGATCAGAACAAGATTGAATTTAAGATCGAAACAGAGAAAGAAACGAAATTTCAGTGAAGCTAGAATCCGAAAACAGCTTGGGATCAAAATAAAAAAATGCAGTTAAGTTGATGCTAATTGCTGCAAACCATCAGAGAATTGTAAGGTCTACAAGTAATGTTGTGGAGCTATCCAAATAAACAAGACTTAGCTGCCAACACAAACAGGAATCAGCAGAAAAAAATGAAACAGAAAAAAAAGAGAGAAATAATTTGGCACAAAAGTTGAAATTTGGCTCCATGAGATCATTGAAGTTTCTCTCATCCGAATCAAAAGCTTTATTCCATTTCATTTCTGACCTTGCTAGAGGATAAAAGAAAAAAAAAATCAGAAAAGAGAAGAAAGAAACAAAGTCGGCACGCAAGGTGGAAGTTGGCACATTGAAATCAATAGGGTTTTCTTCATCCAAATCAAAGGAATTATTCAAGTTTGACTTCGCCACACTTTTTGATCTCACTAGAGGACTGCAAAGAGGGCAAAGCACATTGGAAACATTCTTGAGCAACCAAGTCTCCTACTTTATCCATTTCTCCATTTTCTTGGCTTTTACTCCATTTCTTACCATTTTCTATGTTTTTCACTTGTTTTTGTAGATGTTGATCCGAAACATGAATAATGGTGGAGAGTAGACAATAAGCAAGCCTATGGTAGTGCAAAAAACATGTGTGTTTGAGTGAGCTCCACTTCCATTATCAACTTAGAACTTAAGGAGAGAGCCACCAAAATTTTTCTTGAAAGGCTAGTGAGTTAAATTCATCTCAATGAATCATGATGGATGAAAAGGCTAAGTTGTTGATTTAAGGACGAGATACTAATCCATAGGGCTTAGATTTTTTAGAATTGACAACCTTAGGTAATTTCTTTTCATTTGCTTCTAATTATGCTTAAGAAAATCTAGGGGATACATACTTAGTAGTTTCGCGAGACGCTTAAGCTTAAGTGTGGGGGAGTTGATAAGTACCATTTTATTGATTATTTTGGTTGCTAAAATCCATGTTTGACCCATGTTTTACTTACTTAATTGTGAAATTACCCTAGGTTTTAGAACTTGCATTTATTTTGGACTTAATTGTAAATCTGTACATATTTGGATTATTTGGCCACTAAATTTTTGATCTATTTTTGTAGGCATGAAAGGTTTATGGACCTAGGGCATACTGGGTCAACTTGAGTCGGAAGTGGATCCGGATCGAGTTATCAAGTTTCGGATTAATCTGAGCCGTACGATTCAAAAGCGGCTAGATCTGAGCCATCCAGAACCATCTGAAGCAATCCGAGCTAGGGTTAGGGCTGATCAAGAACTCTGATCAAGATCTGAAGGTTTCATCCCAATCAGAGCTCATTCAACCGTTGGATCAAGCTCAGAGGGTTCTAGATCGTCCATTCAAGGATTAGGTTGATCTGGACCATCCGTTGCACATCTGGAGGATCCGAGCTACCACGAGGCAGATCCTGACCCCTGATCATCATCATCAAAGTTTGGATTAAATCAGAGCAAGATCAGCCGTTGGATTTCCTCCGATCAATCTGGGTCATTCATTCATAATTACTTAAGGAAAATTTCCCAGCTCTTCAGCTTCGTCGCGTCTCTGCCGCACTATTTTCTTCCTTCTTCGTGTTCTTCGTTCTTCAGCTGTTTTCTTTAATCCAAGGGGCGCGACCACCCTTTCTATTCATTTAGATCAAGCCGAGGTCATTGGGGAGAGCAATCTGTGGAGGTTTCAGCTCGAAATTGGGCAAGAACAGGGCTGAGTGAGGGTTTCCTCAGCTCTGCATTTGATAGCTTCAATTTCGGTTTTGTCCAGTTTTACATCAATCCAAGCCATCCAGAGGGGTTCCATGGAGTGTTTGGATCATTCCTGCAACTTCATTTCAATCAGACAAGGCTGAATTGAAGAAATCGATTGGGTTTTCCCTCTTGAACAGAGTTTGAGCTCGACTCAACTGCAGATTCAGTTCCCCAGTGAATTGCTGAGCTTAGGGGTTCGAGGCCAGCCCTTGCGTGACGAACAAGGAGATCTTGAGCTATAGGAGTGATTGGGGTTTAGATTTCTTGTTGTAATTTCATTGTTTTAGCTGTACTTTCCATTTCTGCTGCTTGTTTCATTACTGTCTCTGTTTCAGAATGTTTAACTTAGTTTTCTGAATTGTTTTAGTTGTAATTAGGTTTCAGCTCTGAAGTTTGCAAGTAGTAGATAGGTAGTTTGTTAGTGAGTAATTGAGTTAATTTTAGTTTGCTTCGCATAGTGTAATTTCTGCAATTTCTTTTATCTGTTGCGTGCCAGTTTGCTTCTTGTGCCAGTTTATTTCTGATTTTTGCAGTTTCTTTTGAATTCGATTTATGTCCAGCTTAATTCCTGCAATTAGTGATCACATTTAGTGTGTTAATGTATTAGATTCGAGTTTATTTCTTAGTCAGTTTTAATTCTGAATTTTAGCTCAGCTGCTCTTGCGTATCAACCCCAAATTTTGTAGTTTTCAGTTTTTTTTTCATTCCTACAATTCGATTCCCATATCAGAAAATGAATTCATTGCTGCAATGCTAAGCTAATTGTTCTGAATTCGTGTCTCAGATTGCAGCACATGTGTTGTGTTTCTTCCTTGCGTACCAACTTCCAATTCCTTGTGTTTCAGTGGCTGTGTATGATTTTATTTCTGCAATTCTTCATTCGTAGTTGCTGAATCTTGTACCAATTTGACTTCATTTGAAGTCAATTTCTTTGCATTGAGTTTGTACTAAGTTCAGAGGTCATTTATGCAATTAGGTTTAAAGTCCTGCATGAGTTTTCATTCGAAATTTCAGCCCTGCATTATCCTGTTTTTGTGCAGTTTCTGAATTCATCTCTTCTTTCAGTTTCTTGAATCTTTGCTGATGTTTGAATCGATCTTAGTTGGTTCTCTGCAGTTTTTGTTTGTGTCAAGCGTCGATGATATTTCTGCACTTAACATCAGTTTTTGGCACATCAATTTCTTTCTTTTCTGAAATCAAGTTGTTCAACTTTGCAACTTTGTATCAAAGGGCAGCTTAGGCACTGTTTTGTATCAAGCTATATGGTATTTTTAGGGTGCTATGGTGTCCAAAATCAGCTAGAATCGGATTCGAGCATTTCTGAATTTTCCCTGCATTAGTGGCTTCCAAACATTGTAGCTAGTTCGAGTGGAGTTTGCTTAAAGCTTAATTTTCTGAATTTTGTAGCTAGCATTTGTGTTGAGTGTGTTTGTTCCCGAAAATTGCTTTCATTGCCTTATTCCTTTGTTTAGAATTTGTTTGCATGTGAAATCAAGATTGGTCTTCTGAAATTGTTTAAGTGCCTTGATGGAGTTGTTCATTGGTTAAGTTCATCAATCGCCATATTTCGTTTAGCTCATTTAGTTGAGTTCTTGCTTTTCATTGCTTTTCCCATTTTTATTTGAAACCAAATCACATTCGAAACCCAAATTCACAAACGACATATAAACACGAGCATGAATCGAACAAACTCTCAACTAGTCCCCAAGAAAAATACGACCTGTGGCCCCTTTACTACATTTTCATATTTTGATTGCAAAAAGGGTTTCCTGCATTTATACATATTCTAAATTTGAGACCCACACATTCGTGACAGCTAGTTTGGGTCCATCAAGGACTTCTCCTACTGGAAGAGCAGAATGGAGGTCCACCTGAAAACTCAGGTGGACATGTGGATAATCATCCAGTCTGGACTGGAGATTCCAAAGAATGCTGAAGGAGTGCCACAGTCTTACGCTGAGTGGGACACCGTCCTGAAAAGAAAAATCGAAGCTGATGCCAAAGCGACCCAAACACTCCAATGCGGCCTAACCAAAGAGGAGCTGAACCGGGTGGGTCCATTCAACATCGCCAAAGAACTCTGGGGTAAGCTGATCGAGCTGCACGAAGGAACTTCAGATACTCGAATCAGCAAGAGAGATCTCCTCCTGAACAAGCTGTACATGATCAAGATGAACGACAACGAAACAGCAGCCCAACTCCACGCCAGAATTCAGGAGTTAATGAACGGACTACACACAATCGGTCACAAGGTAGAAAACCATGACCTGATAAGGTACGCTCTTAATGCTTTCCCGAGAAACACCTTGTGGGCATCTATGGTAGATGCATACAAAGTTTCAAGGGACCTTTCAAAAATTAAATTAGATGAACTGTTTTCAGAACTTGAGTTACATGAGCAGACTAACTGCAATCTGGCCGAGAAAGGCATTACCTTTGTTGCAGGTAAAGCTGGAAAGACAACCAAGAAGAAACTTCAACCTGCACCTGAGTCTGATTCAGACTCAGACTCAGAAGACAACGAAGGAGATCGACCCAAGCTGGTCCGGCTTGCCCAGAACTACTACAAGGAATTGAAGAATCAATCCAATAGAAGAAAAGTCAGCCGAAAGAAGGACGATCCAGCTGAACCAACAAAGAACAAATCACGTGTGACTTGTTTCGAATGCAACAAAAAGGGTAATTTCAAATCGGAATGCCCTAACCTAAAGGAAGCCAAGAAATTAAGAAGAAAGAAGGCTCTGTTGGATCGAGAAATGCGAGAGAGGGGGGGGGGTGAATGTCGCAATTCGTTCGGACTTCGTAAAGAGCAATTGCGTAGCGGAATAATCAAAATCAGACAATGCGAACACCAAGATTTTTACTTGGTTTGGAGCCTGGGTCGACTCCTACTCCAAGGCCCACGGTCGTTGACCGTTTACTATGGGCAATACTATAATCGCGCAAAACAATTTTACAAAGATTGATTACAGTAAATTGCAGTAAGGAAAAAGACAGCTTTTCTTTGTTACCGACGTCCGGTGTAAATCGAAGTTCCAGAGCAGTTGGACGTCGCCGGCGCTTGTATCTCGAGTCTGGAGGGTTCTGGAGCAGAGCGCGGGAGCAGAAGAGCGTGATTGCGTTCAATGGAATTGATGCTTTAAACCTGGGGTCGAGGGCCCTTTATATAGGGCTGGGGGCGCCCGGGATGCTCGGGGCGCCCTCCACGTGGCTTCTGATCCGGCATGCTCTCGGTCGTGACTGATCGCTTCGACTTCGGGATAACAGTTGACTGGGGCGCCCGACGCGCGCGGGGCGCCCGGTTGACCGGTCAAAGCTTCATCCATTTGGTTTCGCGAGGGTGAGCTGCAGCTGCCAGTGGCGTGGCACAGTGGGGCGCCCGAGACACGCGGGGCGCCCGACATGCGGGGCGCCCGACACACGCGGGGCGCCCCCAATTGCGCTGCTGTCGGGGCGTTTACCTCTCTGCTGACTTTGGGGTTGACTCTGGGGCGCCCCGACACATCCGGGGCGCCCTACTCAGCTACGGCCTCACTCCTTTGAGGCTCTCTGAGCTGTAGAAACACAGTCCTTCGGTCCTGCATCCAGGGTTAGTCCAAAACAGCAAATAATAAGTTAGTTAAAACAGCCTTAGCTGTCTTGGTTCTGACTTTGGATCTCCAAAATGGAGCCCTAGGTCGAACCGACGCCTAATGTTCCCTCGAGGGGAACGCGTCCTCACCTACTCCTCTCGGGAGAGTTTTTACCTGGTGCCCAACCGGATCCTCCAGTTGGACTTTTGCCCAGCAGTCCTTCGCTAGGTCTTGAGTTACCAAGCTTCCCTTCGCTTGGTGCCTTCCTAGGCAGCCCTTCGCTAGTTTTTTCCTTCTGGCAGTCCTTCGCCAGTGCCTAGCATTCCTTCGCTAGGGCTTGTCCTGTCTGGCAGTCCTTCGCCAGTGCCTGCATTCCTT